>KN494737.1:1914-19768 GCA_000787155.1 Scartelaos histophorus | reverse complement strand
AAATATAAATATAAATAAATATATACTTTACTATCATTTGATTAAATAAATTAAATTCATGTTTTCTTTTAAATAAATATTCAGATACGACTGCACTGATGTTATTATGTTTGATTGTAGAAGAATCTGTTTATTTCAGCTAAATAAAGTGAATAAAAATAATACTCCAAGTTCTTCTTCTTAAATCTATGAAAAGCACAAGAGAAGATGAGTCACTTTAGTCGTGAACAGTGACTCAAGTCGGGATGAGAAACACACCGAGGGACTGTGGGGCTTCCCTAAAGTGGCCTGAATAGTTCTGCTCTTTCCATTTCCTTTTTCCTATATTATTAAACACAGCTCCGCGGATATTTGTGCCTCCGGACTCTTTTTAACCTCACAACAGTCTGGGCAACACGACCGCAGCCCTATTGTGTTTAGCCATTTTGGGTCTAAACGAAACATCCGTCCACAATAATATGAAAATAACAGGGATTTTATTTTCTAAGGTCTCCGTGCGTGGCCCCGGTCTGTCCTCAAAGTGCATCTGATTTGCATTTTGAACAGGAAAAGACAATAGAAATAATCGTTTAACAATCATTTACGCCCCAGATAAATTCTTTCTGTTTTATTTTTGCGTTTTTGTGTTATTATTCTATGTTATAACGTTGTTTCCTCGTCACAAACATACCAGGAGTAGCACAAATCCTGCATATTTAGGCTCAGTTCTTCTCTCAAACCGAAAATATAAAGCTCCACTGTGTTTTTAAACTCACTGCACCATTTTTCTCAAGAATCATTTGCATAATTTTAGCCCTGCAATCGCCAATCTCCACGGAACAAAAGGTAAAATAGACTAATAATAAAGGGTTACTCAACTCCAGGTATGTTTTTATGAGGTAACAGCATTATAATATGACTTAAAGTTTGTGTAATATTGGAAATTTGCTGTGGATTTTCAAACTTTTACATCAGTATCACCTCAACAGCAACAGAAAAACTAAAATCCGACGCAGAACATCCCCAAAAAATGCATTTTCTTTCACGTTTCATTGATGATTGGCCTTTGTTAAATCCATATTTTAAACTGAGTCTTCTTATTTTAATCCCAGAGTGTTTGGTACTTTTACGTTAGCCGTTTGCTGCGTGTCATATTTGGGAACAAAAAAATGTGTGGAACGTTTTTTGAAGGTTTCATAAGAACATCGCAGCTGCCCAACAGATCCAGGACTGTGTTCTGTGGGATGAGGACGTAAGAATTAAACCTGCGTTATGCACTTTTACACCACGGCTACACTTTTCCTACTGTCTGTAAATGTCTCAAATATCGGCCATTTCAGTGTTTTAAATGAAGCTGTGGTATAAAGACAAATAAACGACTCCCATAATGCAACGCGGCACCCAACTGTGTACGGTAGTGACTAATATAATCAACATCCTGCCTGTAAGTGAACTGAAAACACTTTAAATTACACAAACTGTTCCTTTAAGTGTTGTTTAGTTAATGCTCCAGTAATATTTTTAGGGTTAACTGCAGTCAAACCAACCCGTTATGTTCAAGTTGCCACACAGAGTCTATATAAGTAGCTGAGAGCACAGTTTAAAGCTGCACTACGTAACTTTTTCTGCTGGAAGGTCGACTATTTGCTTGTCATATATATGGAATCTTGCAGAGTACGGGATAAATCTTTACATGATAGTAAAAAGTCTGTGGAAAAACCTCTTGCTTCTCTTGCCTCTCCACCGATCTGACCTGGTTTAATGCTTTATTATGGAACATTACAGGCAAAACGTCAATGTACTCGTGATACAGGATTCTGACCTTCCGCCAGAAATATTACACAGTGCACTTTAAATCAAGATGTTTGTGATATGGCAGATTAAGATTGCATTTTCTTGCTTGTCTTAATAGAACTGTGCAACAAGTCTTTTCTTTATCAGTAGTAATAATGTAGTGTTAGGAAGTATTTAATTTCACAATTTTGATCAAAATGCAACCACAACTGTTTTATTTATTTTGCCACGAGAAAAATGCATCTATAACTCGGGATGCACCTCACATGGGCCTCCTCTAATATAAGACAGAGGGTCCAATTCTAGGCCCCAGGATATCAAAAATGCATCTATAACTCGGGATGCACCAATTCAGCTTTTTCAGAGCCGGTACCGATTACGATACAAGATCTTTAAGTGTCCAAACCTGATATCCAGACAGATATTTGGAGGCCCGAGTCGTGAAGCCTCACATGGGCCTCCTCTAATATAACAGAGAGGGTCCAATTCTAGGCCCCAGGATATCGATTAAACTAGGGCTGCACGATATTGATAATGAATGCGATATGCAATACGGGTGTCAAGCATTGCGATAACGATATTATTGCGATATTTTCTTTTAACCTAAACAAAAATGCTTCGTACATTCCCATGTTTGCCTCTATGACGTTTACCTGTGTTCCACATGGTTAGAAAACTAAGAATAAGCTCCTGCAAAGTATTAAACTTGTTAGGAGAACAGCCGTAGGCCACAACTTTATTACAGATGTTTTTGCGACTGTACCTGCGTAACATTGGTTGCTGAAGTTTTTGACTGAATAAAATCACTGTATAGCTCCCTGTGGTTGCGTTCGAGGTGGCTGTGTAAGTTCGTCGTGTTTCCTCTCGACGTTGCGATAACTTTCCGGCACGACTTGCACAGCACTTGCGTCTGTGACACGTCGTCCCGTCTGAAGCCAAAGTCCCAAATTCCGGAGCTGCTGTGCTTTTTAGGCACAAGTTGTTGGCTGTTGTCGTCTTCACTGACTTCTTCATTACCCGCCATGGTGACTGTAGTGTTTTCCCGTCATGCACTGCGAGTCCACGCGCTCGCTCTAGCTAGCAAAACATTACGTTTAAGGGCGCGTCGGAATTGTGAACTCCAGAACGCAATAAACTCACCATTTACACATAAAACAATTAAAAAATATCGCGCACCTTTGCGATGTGGATATCGCACGTGCCATTATCGCGATGACGATATTTTTTCGATATATCGTGCAGCCCTAGATTAAACCAATATTTTGAAACCGATGCCCAATCCAGCAAGTTTTTTCTGTTTCACGTGGATATCACATGGTGCATCCTGATCTATAACTAAACCCACATGAAAACTAAAAAGGAAACTACATACTGAGCTGTAAAACTTGAAGTGCTGCTAATACTAGTTGTGCAAAAATATTTAAATATCTACATATTGTATTGTTATAATGTGATGATACAGTATTGATATCGTCACCAAGAATACATGTTTTGGCATATTTCAGTAAATTATTTCGTTACAGCTACAGTTTTGTTGCTTGTTCTGAGGAAGGAAACTCATTTATGCAACAAATTTGAGTAAAATGGGTGCGTTTCTTATTAACTTTGCACAAGAAGTGGTTTAACAAAGACTTTTAGCATCACAGCTATGATTTAGGAACTGTCCAAATGGATTTTAAATAACATATTGACTCAAAAGCTCAATATTAGTGCACTTTACGGCCTACAAATTCACTCTCTAAGCACTCTGAAGAAAGAATCCCAAAGAGTGTTTCGTATTTTCACTGATTTTGTGTTTTCCGATCTTGTTTTGAAGTGAATCTGCCACATCACAACCCCCCACGTGCTCCTCCGCCGAACCCCGGACGGTACCAGTGGGCGGAGCGTCTGAGCAGAAGACAAAGGGGAGGAGGAAACGCCGCGCCCTGGTTGGTTTAGGAGGCGGTGACGTCGCCCAGTCTTCGGCCAATCAGGCGGCGGCGAGAGAGGAGAAGAGGGTGAATGGATGGACGGATGAGGTGAGGAAGTAAACAACAAACGCAGATGGGACGGTGAGAGGAAACACATGTCGGAGCGGGAGGAAAGAGGCGAGCAGATTCTGTGGAAAAACAAACTAAACGAGAGATAAACTTTGAAACGCGACTTACCCGAAACTGAAATGGCTCGTACTCCACTTCTGACGGCTTCTAACTTTTTCTCGTTATTGGACAACCTATAAAACAAACAACCAGTAAAGCGCTAATCACCCAAAACGCTAAAAAAAACCCACACTTTTCAATGAATCCCAAGCCAAAAACGGAAAAGTTATTTGTCCTTCTGCTGTTGCCGTAGTATCTGCTCGTGTCGGGACTGCTCCGCTGTTTCTTTACATTCACAGTGGACGGAGAGAGAGAGAAAACAGCACCGAAAAGGAGGAGGAGGAGGAGACTGTGAGTGTTTAAACCAACCCAAAGTGGAAAATATTTGGCTCCTAAACTTATCTCCTTATTTGACCACAAGCAGAGACGGCATGTTGAAAATACAGCTGCAGTAACGCGAGGATTATTAAAACACGACACGAGAAACGGAGATGAGTTTGGGAGTTTTACGCGTGCAAAGTGGGCGGATTTCAAAAATAAGCAGTAAGTTTATGCGGTGGACTTACTTAGGGATCGACGGCAGGGCTCTCTCTCCCTCTAGAGGACAGAAAGAGAAGCACAACGTAAATCAAAATGGAAATAAATCACCGCAAATCAAGAAAAACAAATGCACAATAACTAAATTGGCACATTTTCTTTAAAGGGTCCATATTACGCTATATTCTCATCTGTGCTGCAATGTTAACAGTCTGTTCCACCTTGTGATGTCACGTGGTGATACAGGAAGTGCTCCACGTGTTTTTAAATTCCAAACGTCCTCACTAAAATCATTTGGATAATTTCAGACCTGGACTGAACTAAAGGTAAAAATCTTGTGTTAACTTGAAAAATTTTATCATTTCACACCTGGAATTGCTAATCTCTACTGAACTAAAGGTAAAAATCTTGTGTTAACTTGAAAACTACTTTGCTTAAACGTGTGTAAATGAAAAAAAAAAACACAAATCCAGGTACGTTTTACAACATTATAACATGGATTAAAGCTCATAAAGGTAAATTTTGCGTAATATAGGACCTTTAAATCCATATGTATCATCTAATAAGGATAATAAAAATATACAATTATTACACAGATGTTTTTATTATAAGCTAAATACCCCTTTATCATACATTTAACATAAAAGTTTTGTTAATGTTATAATAACACTATAGACGTCGTAAATTGCTAATCTCTACTGAACTAAAGGTAAAAATCTTGTGTTAACTTGAAAACTACTTTGCTTAAACGTGTGTAAATGAAACAAAACACAAATCCAGGTACGTTTTACAACATTATAACATGGATTAAAGCTCATAAAGGTCAATTTTGCGTAATATAGGACCTTTAAATCCATATGTATCATTTAATAAGGATAATAAAAATATACAATTATTACACAAACTTTTTTTATTATAAGCTAAATACCTTTTTATCATACAATTAACATAAAAGTTTAATTAGAGATGTTTTAATATCATAATAACACTATAGACGTCGTACCTTTCTGAAAACGAACGATAAAGGAATGCGTTTCCATGGATACGAGGCGGCAGTAACCATCGATCAGGTCCGCCAGGTTTTCGGCCGTGGTCAGAGACGCCGTGGTCACCGTGAGAGGCTGCGGGCATTAAACAAAATACAGAAGATGAGTAAAAGACGAACAAGAGGGAGGCTCTGCTGGAGCATGTGCGGCTCAGAAGTCAGAGCGAAGCTTTAATGAACAGCAGAGGCTGGCGAAGAGGTGACGAAAACTCTCACTGATATGAGGAATCCACGTGTGTTTACCTGCGCGCTGTAAGACGGAGAAGCCACAGGAGCTGATTATTAACACAAGTTCTTTAAGGGTCCATATTGATCTTATAATGTTTCCTCATAAACAGACCAGGAGTTGTGTTTTGTTTCATTCACATGTTTAACGCACAAACGCTGCAGATTTAGGCGGAGTTCGTCTTTCAAACATTCAGTATTTACCAGAATTATTTGGATAACTTCAGCCCTGGAATTGCCGATCTGAATTTAAGGTAAAAAACACAACTCTAGGTAATGTTTTTTAATGTAACAATGAATGAACATAACTTAAAGAGCATTAGAGTCAAGTTTGCTTAATATAGGACCTTTAAAATACACTGACAATGTACAAAGTCTGTGCAAACATGTGAATTTGTGATTTCTTATAATCAGTCATCGAGCTTCCATCATTTTTCAGAGGTCTATGGCCTGTTTTGTCAGTAAAAATGTTGGTTTGTGGTTCAAACTTTTGAGAAACACTTGCGCATGTTGTATGGGAAACCAAAGAAAGTCTGCAGAACAGAAGGAACTGAAATGTTTCATAGTGACGATAGAATCATCCTTCTGTCCTTGATCTTTTAAATGTATAAATGAAAAACAACAGACTGAGCCTTTTACCAAGAAACACATAATGTCTATTCTCAAGCTTCCATATGACTCTATTTCTGATCTATGTTATAATGTTTCCTCATCAAAAACAAACCTGCTGTTTTGTTTCATTCACATGGAATCTGTCCTGGAAGTAAAATGTAGCTGTTAACTTGACTGTTAACTACCTCTTTGTGACATCACAAGGTGGAACGGAGCATTTTAAGCATTAATAAAGCATTACTCAAACATGTGTGAAACAAAACACAGCTCTCGACATGTTTGTGATGAAGTAACAATATTATAACATGGATTAAAGCTCAAGAGTAAATTTTGCACAATATAGGACTTTTTAACAAATGAAAAGTGTAAAGAACATTACCTCTGCGGCTCCAGCCACATTGAGCTGGATCATGCCTTTCCGCTCTTTCTCCTCCATACTCGAGTACTGGATGGACTGAACCTGGTTAAAGTTTGCCAGATGTGTGGGCTGCAGGGGAACAGGAGCAGAAGTGTGTTTAGGGTCTGTGTAAAAAAGACTATATTCAATTATTATTTCTGTGATCATTTCAAACAGGCACTGATCTCTTACTGGTGTCAAATACTGAGGCGGATACTAAAACAAATGGCTAAAATCGACTTCCAAATATCGCTTCATCCTGGCTGGAAATATGAATTTATGCAATAAGAACATTTACTGTCAGAGTTTGTCCCAGAATGTTGGAACTTATATTTATACAAATCTGTTGTGTAACTTCAGCTACAGAACACATTTTATTTTGTTTTTGTTGACAGGAATTCAATATAGTTTTCAATTTCTGCACTGGGATCGATTGGGTTTAATCAGAATATCAAAACTGAAAATTGGAACTGGAATTGGTGCACTTCTAATTTTAAAAACAGGTCCCACTGCAACCAGTAAATCAAGATATTAATAAACCATTGTCCTCACCGTGGATCCTTTGTCCGTGAGGTAGCTGATCCCCTCCTCTGGCCCGATCGCCAGCTCCACCTGGATCACCCAGCTGGACTGTGGAGGAAAATATTCAAACACAAGAGTCAAACACGTCACAGTTTAAAGTCAAACACAACTGTAGTAGCACAGAGGAGCCTGAAGAGGGCAGCCTCACACCGCCACTGCACTTCTGTGGTTTCATTTCACACATGGGGACAAACTCTTACCCCGAGGGCACACTTGAAACACTCTTTGTCAAAGCGGTAAACTGGAGCCAGGGTCTCCAGGAAGCGCAGGATGCACTGCTCGTCGTTCAGGTTGGCCACCTGCTTGAACGTTTGCTGAATCAACTTTCGAAGCGTTTTGGCCTGGAGAAAACAAAAATTAAAAGTTCATAACAGTAGGAGATATATTCACATTTGCATAATAAGAAAGAAAGGACAAAATCGTGTGAGTGTTTTGCTTGGGGCCACAGGACGACGTCTGCACTGACTCACTAACAGTCCACTGCTGTTACAATCAAATGGACCAATTCCAGAGGTGCTGAGAGTTCAGATCAATACTTAAAGACTCAATCACTACTCAATTAAACAACCCTGGGTCCATTTGTAACGGGACTTTCATTCAAGCAGACTCATTGCAATAACATTTTAGACCTGTTCTAACACACATATACACACGATTAAAAGAGTAAAATGGCAGAGCGGTAATGAGCTGGCAGTGTCTGATCTGTTTTAATGCTGTTTCCCCATCAAAAAAAAGACCTGGAGTTGTGTTTTGTTTCATTCACACATGTTTAACACACAAATCCTGCATATTTAGGCTCGTCTTGCAAATGGAAAACGCCCCGTTCCACCTTGTGATGTCATGCGTTAATGCAGGAAGTGCTCCACGGTGCTTAGAAACTCCACACACCTTCAGTACAAATATTTGGATAAATTCACAACTGGAATTTCCCATCTCGGGTAGCTGATAACTTGAACTTTAACTTTGTGCAATGTGTAATCAAACATGTGTGAATGAAACAAAACCCAACTCCAGGTACATTTTCGATGGGAAAACCGCATTTTAACATGTCTTAAAAGCTCATAATAATCAATTCTGCGTCATATATTACCATGGAGAATAATATATATAAATATAAATATGGCGTCATATATTACCATGGAGAATAATATGTCACTTCTAAACAAATATAAATATAACACAGATATTTTTACTACACACATTATCCATTAAAAGTTTCTGAGTTTAATCTCGGCACAGGTCACTGGTGCCGTCTGCAGATGCCCCTCACTATAAATAGTTCTTCATATAGATTAAGATTAGCGCAGATTAAGAGCAGAGCGGGTTTAAAAAACACAGATTTACAGTTGTGCAGTGTATCAAGGGCATGTGACCAAAGTAAATGAGCCTTTTCACAGTTTCTGGACAGAAAAAGTCCCTTTACACACCCACACATGGACTAAAGGGCAGTTCACATTCACTATTTTAGACACTTATCGGTATCGGAATTGTGTTTTTTCGTGAAGCTGTAGCTGCTTTTATGTGTTTCTCTTTAAGGCAAATCTACTTTCAAGTCTAAGTTGCATTATTATAAGAGCACAGCAGCTAAAACTGCAATATAAAGTAGGTATAGTGAGTATTTCTCTGAGGTTTTGCTCAACTGAAAGTCAAACAAAGCTTTTTTCCCTCAATTTTTTCCTACTTTCTACCTTTTATATACAAACAAAAGACATCAAATACACGAAATAAGATATATGGAAGTATGTAGTGAAGAAAACGTAAAAATAACCGTAATATCACTGTGAGAAATGTAGCTATAAATACCACAAACATATTAAAATGAATGATGGGCCAGACTAAGCACAAAACTGATGCAATAAAAGTGACTTATAAGGAGGCAGAAGATGCACAATGCCGCCCTTGTCTGTTATCTGAGTTTGGTCGTCACTTCCTGATTCCAGATAATTACGCCAAATATGTGCTCTCATCTAAGGCCGTTCCTGCAGCTCTGAAATTCCTCCACACACACACACACACACACACACACAAATAAACAGTCTCCCAAAGCTTCATGGAAACACGGAGGTGCCCACCCATCCTGCAGGACGGGAAGTGCACGGGCTGCTACAACTCACTTATATCACTTCACTTTTTTGTTATTTATGTCCAAATAGTTAAATATATATGCACGACTTAGCCACACGCAATGATTTCTCCCTTTATTTAACTTGTTATTTGGAGTTAAAACCGTATTATACAGTGAAACATTCCTGATAAAGCAATAACATCTCAGCGGAAAAAAAGGATTTGTTGGAACTCCATCAGAAAAGTTACACAATGCACCTTTGAGCCTCGAGTTCCTTGTGCGTTAATGACAAAACGAGGAGCCACAAAGTGAGATTTTACTCTCTGGGGGAAGGTTTTAGACTATGGGGGGGTCACTGTCGTCCCTTCTATTCATTTAAAACACCGCGGCAGGACATGTGATTGATCAAACTACGATTACTGATAGGTCAAAGGTCGATTAACCCTAACCTGGGCTCCAGCTCGTCAATATAAACTCGCATATTCTGGTTTTCTTTATCAAACCGGCCCCGGCTCTAACATCGGTCACAGTTTAGTGGCCCTGACCATCTGCTCCTGGTCACTGTGAGCACATGTGTGAGTCCATTGACAGAGAATAATCCCATTAAAGGACGACCCCTCACTTTAAACAGCCACACGACGGAGGTGACAGCTGTGCTCTCTCTCTCTCTCTAACCCTCTTTTTCTCTCCCTCATTCTCCTCTCTCGCATATTTCCCGTCCTCCTCTTCCTCTTTCCTTTCCTCATCTCCCTTTTCAGTCGTTCTTTCTCTCTCAATCCACTATGTCTCTCTCCCCATCCTCTCTCCTTCTTCTTCTCTTTCTCTTTGCCCACTCCTCATCTCTTGCTCTTTCTCTTTTTGTATCACTCTCATCTGTCTCCTTTTTTTCAGTGTGTCTCCCTCCTTATCTCCTCTAATTTCTTCTTTCACTTTCCCCTCTCTCTTTCTCTTTTCTCTCCCTGATTCTCCTCTCTCGCATATTTCCCGTCCTCCTCTTCCTCTTTCCTTTCCTCATCTCCCTTTTCAGTCGTTCTTTCTCTCTCTATCCACCATGTCGCTCTCCTTCCTCCTACATCTTTTCGGCCCCTCGAATCTCTCTCCCTCCCTTTTTTCAGTCACTCTCTCTTTTTTTTCTCTCAATCCACTACATCTCTTTCCCCATCCTCTCTCCTTCTTCTCTCTCTCTCTTTGCCCACTCCTCGCCTCCTTTTTTCAGTGTGTCTCTCTCCTTATCCCCTCTAATTTCCTCTTTCACTTTCCCCTCTCTCTTTCTCTTTTCTCTCCCTCATTCTCCTCTCGCATCTTTTCCGTCCTTCTTATCTCTTGGTCTCCTTTTTTCAGTCTTTCTCTCTCTTTTTCCCTCATAATCCACTCTCTCTTTCCCCCGTCTCCTCTTCTTTTCTCTCTTTCTCTTTGTCCATCTCTCTTTCTCTTTGCCCACTCCTCATCTACTCGCCTCCTTTTTTCAGTGCATCTTTCTCCTTATCTCCTCTAATTTCTTCTTTCACTTTCCCCTCTCTCTTTCTCTTTTCTCTCCCTCATTCTCTTCTCTTGCATCTTTCCGATCTCTCTCCATCACCTCCTTTTTTCCTCTTTCTCTCTTTTCTCTCCCTCATTCTCCTCTCGCATCTTTCCCGTCCTTCCTATCTCTTGGTCTCCTTTTTTCAATCTTTCTCTCTCTTTTTCTCTCACAATCCACTGTCTTTCTCCCCGTCCCCTCTTCTTTTCTCTCTTTCTCTTTGCCCAGTCCTCATTCTCTTCTCTCGCATCTTTTCCGTCCTTCCTATCTCTCTCCATCACCTCCTTTTTCAGTCATTCTTTCTCACTCTTTTCCCCCCATTGAGCCTCTTTCTTTGCTTCTCTTCTCTCACATCTTTTTCCGTCCTTCCAGTCTCTCACTGTCTCCTTTTTTCAGTCTTTTTCTCTTTCTTTTCCCTTTTGACCTGCTGTTTCTTCCTCCATCCACTCTCCTCCTCTTTCGCTCTTTCTCTTTTCTCTCCTTCACTCTTACTTCTTGCATCTTTTCCTATGTCGCTCTCCTTCCTCCTACATCTTTTCTGCCCCTCCAATCTCTCTCCCTCCCTTTTTTCAGTCACTCTCTCTTTTTTTTCTCTCAATCCACTACATCTCTTTCCCCATCCTCTCTCCTTCTTCTCTCTCTCTCTTTGCCCACTCCTCGCCTCCTTTTTTCAGTGTGTCTCTCTCCTTATCCCCTCTAATTTCCTCTTTCACTTTCCCCTCTCTCTTTCTCTTTTCTCTCCCTCATTCTCCTCTCGCATCTTTTCCGTCCTTCTTATCTCTTGGTCTCCTTTTTTCAGTCTTTCTCTCTCTTTTTCCCTCATAATCCACTCTCTCTTTCCCCCGTCTCCTCTTCTTTTCTCTCTTTCTCTTTGTCCATTCCTCATTCTCTTCTCTCGCATCTTTTCCATCCTTCCGATCTCTCTCCATCACCTCCTTTTTTCCTCTTTCTCTCTTTTCTCTCCCTCACCTCCTTTTTCAGTCATTCTTTCTCACTCTTTTCCCCCCATTGAGCCTCTTTCTTTGCTTCTCTTCTCTCACATCTTTTTCCGTCCTTCCAGTCTCTCACTGTCTCCTTTTTTCAGTCTTTTTCTCTTTCTTTTCCCTTTTGACCTGCTGTTTCTTCCTCCATCCATTCTCGTCCTCTTTCGCTCTTTCTCTTTTCTCTCCTTCACTCTCCCTTCTTGCATCTTTTCTGTCCATCCCGTCTCTCTCTCCATCTCTTTTCTCACACACTTTCTGCCCTTATTTCTCTCTCAACCTTCACCATTTCTCCAGTTTACCTTTCCCTCTTTTTCCACTGTCTCTCTTCCACCCCCCTCTGATTTCCTCTTTATCTCTCCTTTCCCTTTTTGTCATTCACTCCATTTCTCTCCCCCCTCCCTGGTTTTAGAGCCACAGAAACACCAGATGTGCTCCTCTCAGCGCCGGACACCAAACAGCTTTAAACCAATATCACGTTCACTCGGGACACGACCCTTAATAGTAACGGAACCCGCTCTGTGTCGGGACTTAGCGGAAACAAAAGGAGGTCAAAAAACATCATTACTAGAAATATATGATCTTTTTCATAAATATAGATACATAGAAACGTAACTTTACCACATATTGAGCTGGGTTTGGTTGGACTTGGATCTTTCCAAACGCCTTTTTCAATTATCTTAGACACAAAACTATATAAATTTTGTCTTCTGCAAGTGTAATGGGACTAATAACTACTTGGTATATTATAAGTGCCATGTATAAAGTATGATTATCACATCATACAACATATTATCTACAATATATTAAAAAAAAGTGGTGAATGTAATGAAGTAAAAGTAGTAAAGGTACTTTCTAGTCCACTATATTTCTGAACTGGACTGAGAAGTATTTATATATTTATAATTGTTTGAGTGCGAATGAAAAGGCTGAGGGCTTTCTATGCAACACGATCGTAGTTTGGGCGAAAAAATATATAAACTCTGCAGAAATCTGTTCCAAAATGCACACATTTGAAGCTTTATTTGATCTCAAAATCTGTGCAAAACACTTTTTACTCTTTAAGTAAATTCTTCAACTTCAATTCTTTTAGTAGATTTTTAGTTTTAGTTGAATATCCTTTTGCTCTGGTACATGTTCTTTTACTTAAGGAACAAAACTGAGTGCTACTTCCACCACTGATCAGCACTTTTCTTCCAAAAAAGAAATTAGAAATGATAAAGCTTCATGGCAAAAGGACCAACCAGAGCGGTGGCAGTCGACATAGATCAGTCAGTGGAACATGACGGACAGAGAGGGGCTCGTGTGGACCCCCTCCTCCTCCATCCTCCTCCATCCTCCTCCATTCTCCTCCATTCTCCTCCCCCTCTCTCCTCCTCCCTCCTCATTGTGCCAGTAAAGAAAGTGGGTTCAGACATGACCCCGAGGTTTCACCCACATTCACTCTGGCTCTCCCGGTGCAGAGCAGCTGTCGCCCGCCCGCCGACCTGCACCACTCTGGGGGTCACTGGGTCTTTCTCTTCATCAAACCTGCTCCAAACAAACCGGCCCCACAAACACGTGCCATAAATTTATCACTGACACACACTCCGCTCATTATGCAGGGGCCCCGGGCTCCAGAGCCCAACAGCTAATGACGGGTTTGACTCTCAGCACCTCAGATAAGTTTAAAGGGCTCATATTACATTATTTTCTTGATAATGTTGTTTCCTCGTCATGTTTCATCCACTGGGGGCACCGTGCACCTTCACTAGAATAATCTGAATAGTCCGGGAACTGAAAATCTACACTTAACAAAAGGTAAAGCAGAGTTATTAACTTGAAAACTGCTTCTTCAGTTACAGAACATTTGAGCTTTGGAGATGCAGACAGACTAATAATGCAGGATTACTCCAACATGTGAATGAAACAAACACAACTCTGGGTCTGTTTTTGATTATGGAACAACATTATAACATGATCGAGTAATAGTAAGTAATAGTACAAATCAAAATCCTACTGAGCGTTTTAGCTAAAATATATATTAAAAAAAAAAAAGCTTTAAAAAACACTATTCTGATTAGGCTCTTCTCACTTGTCTGCATGAAAATTCTGTTATTTTTACAATAATATTCCACAGTAAGGAATAAAACTTTAACCACGAAGCTCATGGAAAGACAAAGACTTTGAATAAATCATTTTGATGAATATACTTAATGTTGTTCACAGTGTGGTATTAAACCTGTCTTCATGGAGAGAAAGTTACAGGTCAGATCTGTGGAGAGGCGACCCCGCTCACAGTCAGAATACCTATTTTTCTAGCTATTTTTGAACAATAAAACCTATAATTTATGGTAGAGCTGTTTAATGTCCGGCTGGTGATGGACCCCCAACAGAAAAGTTACGCAGTGGCGCCTTTGAATAGCAAATAAATCAGTTCTATTGCTTAATCAATAACAATCGGAAACACCTTACGCCGACCACTGGGTAAAAAACCTCTTGTAGAAATATGTATTGTGTGAATGTTTGTGAAGCAGCATCAAAAGTTTCTATATAGTTGAAATGAATAATGTCTCGCGTTTATTGCCCCACAGTAACTTTTTATATTTTACAAGTTTCCTCTGAAGTGCACCGCGCTCACCTTGACCGAATCCAGAAGCTCTTTGGGGAAAAATCGTCTCAGACCCACATCTTTTCTGCAAAGAGAAACACACAAGAGAAGAAGGCGTGTTTATGGCTGTAATTACACCGAGGAATGTTAATTCACAAGTCATTAGGTTTTATCTCATCTCATTTTCCTCTGCACGTACAAAGCGTTTAGACAGCGCGGCCGGGCAGATATAAAGGCTGTTTACGAGAAGGAGTTGTAACAAAAAAGCTATGACCTAATACCGACTAAAGCGCAAGTCATGTTTTCCCCCGAAGACCCGGCCGAACAGAAGAGGCAAAATAAAAGGGCGAGAGAGACACAGAGGGGTGAGGCTCTAAAGGCTAAAACAGGAAGTGCTCCAACGACTCCAAATCCTCAAAGGAGAAGTTCAGGGAGCCGGGGGAGAAACCGTAAAGAAACAGTTACGTCATCTCATCACTGCCAAACTGAATGTCTCTAGCAAAGGTTTGGCAGAGAAACATAAAGATTTGGTGCTTAAAATATTCAAAATTTCCACGGCATTTGCACTTTGGCACAGTGTCAATGTTTATACACAAACAGGACACTGACTGAACTGATTATGCCTTTCAAATGGCTCAAAGCAACGTGGATTTACAACTGAGAATCGGCTGTGGAGTTTGCAGGAATAAAGAGCCAATCATATCATTGAAGGTTAAAAATAATAGAATCACAATCTCTAGAAAATAACATTTTATTTATTGCACAACGATAACGAGTAGGCTGCATCTGCAACTAGTACAACTACTGCTCACCAAAATATCGTGATAATGTATCGTTACATTACAAATCTCTTCAGTTAAATCAATAGTTATGATGCAGCAATATCTTAAAAACTGTGTGAACTACATAGACCATGATCCTTTGCTTCAAATCACTGCAAACTACGTGAAGAAATAACTGTTTTAACTTCTGAATCTTAGTTCTTTCAAAGGAAAAAGTAGCATATTCACAGTTTTGTTAGACTCCACAAAATATCACAATAAATATCGTACCATGAGATGAGATTTGGATATCGTGCACAATTTCTAGCAAATAAAGTCAATAAAATAATGTCTTTTGCAGTAGGGATGCACCAGTGCCGATACTGGTATTTAATATTGGCTCCAGTTAGGCAAATATCCAGCTTGGGCCTTTAATTGGAAGTAATAATAAGCTGATTTTGGCCTAGAATGTTCCATAATATTTGAAAAATGGAAATAAATTAACTGTGTTTTAAGAAGATGGGCTCCAGTCTCCATCCCTACACTGGTTTTGGTTCATATCGGGCATCAAAAGTCAAAAATATCGGTACTGGAACAGAAAAAGCTGGATTGGTGCATCCCGATATCACACTATAATGGACAGGAAGAAAAAATTTGGCTTTGGCATAGACAGACTTTATAGTTCAGATAATTTTGCAGTATCAGCCCTCTTCGTTTTTGTCTTTTTTGAGAAGTTAAAAGGTGCTGGACATCTCTGCAGGGATGGGACAATACACAATAATTACAATAATCACTTGTGGAGCATTTGATATGATCGTGATAAGTATAATTATACAAAAGTTGTTTAAACATGGAACATTAAAATGATAATTATTCATATATAACATTTTTAAACTGATAATTATGGTGATATAGTTATTTATTGTAATTATGCTGACCAGGACGATCTTTACAGTAAATTTCAATATTGTCTCCATAAAAATAGCAGCTCCCATTTGCTCCAGTTGGCCCGGCGTCTCCAAACCCTCTCGTCTGTGTAAAATATGCATGACACAACAGCGTTTTCCAATCAACAGAGGAAAGAGGCCAAGAGGGAGACAAAGGCAGGAAAAAACAGGAGAAACGGACTGCGAGACGTGGAACAATGGAGACATCAGAATGTACTTTCGGTTAATTGGAAAACTCATTAGGCTGATGGATACAGGTCTTCAGATTCAGGGCGCTCATTAAAAAAGCGAGAGTGTCGGGGAAAAGCCTTGTTAAGACCTGCGCCGTGACGAGCAGGAAGCCGATCGGGGATCAAATCAAACTAATGAGGAGATAACCCGGGCTGAGCTGCCGATACATGAGTGACCCGAGTAAATACTCTGCAAACATCTTCAGAGTGAGAACAGATTCATGAGCCTCAACCAGCTCCTATAGGCTCTTTTTCAAATTCTTGTTTTGTAGTAAAAATGATAATGATGTATTTACAAATTACACTTCTTTTCAGTTTCTGTCATACAAGGATAACCATAAGAACCATAAGAAATCATGCTCTTCCTCCAGATTCGTTTTTGCAGAGGTTTTTACCCTAGACTATGTATATAAAGCATAAGGGCACTTCTGACTCCTTTGACTCCAATTCTCTCTGTATGAACCTCGTCATTTTGGTCTTACAATGTTTGTATTAATCCGCTCTACATGCTCCTGCTGTTTTTATTTTACAATTTTGTCCAGAATCGAGATATTAACATTAATAACAGACCAAAACCAGTTGTGGTAACAGGTTTGACTGATAAGTCAATAAGTGTACAATTTGGAACCAACATCTACGTCATTAATAGGATTTTAGGGACAAAATAGAGAAATAAAAACACCAGGATCATGTAGAGCGGGTGAATCTGAACATTTTAAGAGCAAAATCCTGGCCATACCGTCTTGGCAAAGCCTGATCTCGTCAGCTCTCAGAAGCTCAGCAGGGCCGGGCCTGGTTAGTACTTGGATGGAGACACTGGGAATTCCAGGTGCCACAGTGACTTGGAAGGGAGACCACTGGGAATTCCAGGTGCCACAGTGGGGTGACAGTGGCCAGAAAAGCTGTCGTTGTGTTCTTAGGCAAGGCACTTCACCCACATTGCCTAGTATGAATGTGGTGTGTGCTTGAGTCATGGTGGTGGTTGGAGGGGCCGGCGGTGCAATAGCAGCTTACACCACTGAGTGTGGAGTGAAAGAAGAATGAACTGTAAAGCGCTTTGGGTGTCTTGAAAAGCGCTGTATAAATGTAAGGAATTATTATTATTATTATTATTATTAAAATGAGGAGGCTGCAACAGTCGCACAGAGGGGGGGGCCACAATATTCCAAAGTCAATGGGAGCCGGGGTCAGAAGGAGCCGGAAGCGCCGCATGTGAACTTCCTGTTTGGAACGTGCCCATTAACCTCGTCCATTTATATACAGTGTACAGCTGCGCTTAGGGCTGGGTATCGATTCAAATCTCAAGAATCGATTCGATTCCAATTCTTAAGATTAAGAATCGATTATCCCGATTCGATTTGATTCTGGTTAGTGTTCTTAAAAACATTTTTTTAACCTTAACCTGTTTTACATACGGCGGCACGGTGGCTGAGTGGCAACACTCAGGCCTCACAGCAAGAAGGTTGCGGGTTCGATCCCCGGGTCGCCCGGGCCTTTCTGTGTGGAGTTTGCA
>KN494733.1:3899-21206 GCA_000787155.1 Scartelaos histophorus | reverse complement strand
TCAGATGATCAAACACACCAGTAATGTCAAAAAGTGTGATTTTATGAACTCACGTTATTTCCATTTAAAAAATGTGTTCTGCATGTGACACTTTTCCAAGCAGGTGATTCTGATTTGAAGCTGATCTCATTTATATGAATACACTCAGTGAACATACATTATTTAAATGGAAAAGGTTGCATGAACATTTCCCTTTTCAAAATGAATTGCTGAATTATTATTATTTTTTTTTTCAAATGAAAAGAAATAAAATGGTTCAACAAGAATGGTGAAAAAGCTCATAATAGTTATTCCCACACCTAAAATCGAGAAAATAACTTTTGACTTTTGACACTATTGCCTGAACAAACAGCGCACTGTGTAGTTTTCCAGTTTTCGTGAGAATTCAAATGTTCTAAATGCTGATTTCAGACACACTGTGCTCTCTGTGCTCTCCAGCTGAGACCTGCTCGGCCCTGCGCACCTGCTCCGAGTGCCTGCAGAGGGTGCAGTGTGGCTGGTGTGGGGACCCCTCTGACACTGGGAGAGGAGTGTGCATGGAGGGCTCCTACCAAGGCCCCCTGAGACCCCCGACCTCTAGCAACAGACAGGGGCCCAGGATTCCAGGACTGAGGGGCCTCCACTTGGAGCTGGACCAGAGTCTGTGTGCAGCAGAGAGAGGCTTCACCTGGAGCTTCATCCAGTGTCCTGGTGAGGAACATCAGATCATTGACTTTATGGAAGAAGAGCATTTAAACACTGACAATTAAAGCAACACCACACAACTTTGTGGAGGGGCCATCACCTGCCTGATTCCATGGAAATACAGAGTTAAAATTATATTTTGGAACATTCTCTGTGCAGATAGACTAAGTTTCCTTGGAAACAAGCAGTAGAGGCCATGATCCAGGTCAAACAAGAGTCAGATATATGTGGAGATACAGTTCAAAACTCCTGCCTCCACTGGTATGAAACATTGTGTGTGTGAAAAACACTAACAAATAAATATTTACTCACTTTCTGAGGTAATTATTATCATAATAATAATTACCTCAGAAAGTGAGTAAATATGTATTTGTTAATAAATATTTACTCACTTTCTGAGGTAATTATTATCATAATGAATGTTTCAGTGCCAAAACCGTTCAATTTCATGTAACAGTAAAACTCAGTCATTTTGAAAAGGTGTGACCCAAACAGCAGATTTACACTTGCCGTTTACACAGCTCCACACTTTTCTCGTCTTCATTAGTCCAGAGTTTTACATCTGTCTGTCAGAGCTGCTGCAGTGGATTGAAAACATAATCACGCTCATGTGGATGTCAAAAGTGAACATGCAGAGGAAGAATACAATTACCGTGTATTAGTGTGATTCATGAAGTCAAACACTACGGGATTCTCATCAGATTCACTTATGCCATGTCCTTGATCATTTACACAGACATTATAATGGAACAGAACCGTGTTTTTTACATCCTTTCCTTCTAGAACTCTGTACAGTATAGGCCAAATGAACCTAGTGCATGTTCAAAAATCACATGTTCAAGTCGTGAGCTTTTGAATCCAAAAGGTTCAGTGTGTGATTTATTTTCTGGAGGTGGAACATCACCATACTTAAAATTAAAGCCATACTTTAGAACATTCTCCATGGAAATTAAGGTTATATGACTGAATATTATAGACAAAGAAACAACATTTCCAATGCAGAAACAAGCAGGAGGAGGCACAAAATAAGAGTCAGGTTTGTGGAGATGTAAGCTCACTCACAGTAAAGACATATGTCTGTGTTATTCCATACAATAACCACACACACAAAAGCTTTTATTTTAGTTTGTTTTTTTGGCTAAAAAGTTCCATGCTGTGGTTTTAGATGAAATATTCTACACTCCCAAAATTATCCTATAATAACAGCATTGTACATTTATAAACAGTTTGGTTTAAGTTTGGAGTTGTGTATTCAAAAGTACATCATGATGTTCATGATATGAATCATCATAGTATATATTTCTTTCTACTCAGTTCTTCTCGTGGTCCCTTTATCTGTTGTATAAATAGATTGTACATCTTCTGTCTGATCATGTGTCCTGCAGTGTGCCAGTGTAACGGGCACAGCCGCTGTGCCAACACCAGTGTGTGTGAGCGCTGTGGAAACCTCACCTCAGGAGCTCACTGTGAGAGCTGTATGCCCGGGCACTATGGGGACCCGACTAACGGAGGGCACTGCCAGGGTATGTACTCTTACACGTATACACATACTGATCCATACTGGTGAGAGCTGTGTGCCCAAGCACGCCACGGATGCCAACTACATTAGACATTAGACAATAGATTCAGCGTCCTGCTTTTTCCACTATTCTGCACATGTGAATGTAGTGGCTCTGAGCGGCCTGTTGGTGGCAGTGTTTAAAAGCATGTTGTGTCTGTGTGCAGCATCACACACACACACACACACACACACACACACACACGCACACATACATGTGCACGTGCACACTCACATACACACATGCTGTACATATACACACACACACATATACATGGACTCGTACACGTGCACACTCACACACACAGCTCTGGCAGTTTGTTCATGATGGTTTCTCGTGGACACTGGAGACAGATGCATTTGTTTTATGACATTTTCAAAGCAGTGCTGTACTCCACTCTCCATTTCTCCTTGGCAGCCGTTGTCCCCGCCCCCCTCATGTTCGCCCTCTCTCTGTGGTGTTGTTTTGTAACCCACAGTGAGATGGTTAAGTGCACATTATGTGTGCGTTACAGTCACACATGTTAAAATGTAATGAAGTGGGCAAACAGGACGGAACGATCGTTCACACACAAATATGAAAGTGTCAAAGTGAAGTGTGCTTAATGACCTTCACTTCAGACATGTAACGAGGAATCAAAAATCACTATTTGAAATGACAGAAATATTACACTTAGAATACAATGATGTACAATGAATCTATTCTCATGAAATTGTTAAATGTCTTTCCTGAACTGACTTCCAAGCAAACCCACAGGAGGTTGTGTCTCACAGGTGTTGGGAATGCTCTTCCAATAAGCCTGAGAGAAGAAGCTCATATATCAGGGCTAATGAAGTGTGCCCGCTCATGCTTAATTGAACTATAATAGACTTGTCACGTACAGTTGTCTGATTCTATAAATGAACCTATGCATTTTCAAAAAGCAGAGAATGAACACAGGCCTCATAAAGTACTCTTTGATTAAAGCATTTAAGTCCAACTAAAAATATAACATCTTTCCTCCTTCAAACTCATTCGTCGTCATCAGTGAAACAAGGAGTCATTTTGGTGGATTACTCTGGACAGTAGCGGCGGTTATGACGTATCTGCCTGGTCTTCACTTTCATAAATAAATGCTCCTATTCATCCATTTTGTCTTTTTGTTGTTTTTTTGTTGAAATACATTTTTGAAAATTAGCCTGGCAAATCTCTGTATTTTTATACAGATGGATCAGTCTGGTCTCCACTCCATTGGCTGCGTCTCAAGCCCGGCTGAATGTGATCGTCCAATCAGATTAGCTTTTTTTCAGTGACGTCTGTGAAGCGAAGGAGCTTATTGTTCCCCATCATGTACAAATTAAACCACGTTTCTCTGCCCTCGCGTGAATAGAGCTTAGAGCTTCATTGATGCTGCAGAAATCCACCATGTTTTTCAGTCTCCTGGGACAATTCTTTGCATTTCTTTCAATACATTTGGCTATGTGTGTCAAGTATTGAAGTGTGTATTCTGGTTCCCAGGAAACTGAAAATGGTCTGATCTTCAATGTTACTAAAAATGACACAAAAATACAAATAAAAATGCCTAAAAAATAAACTCAGATAGAAATCCCATATTGTTCTAAAGTGACTTTTTTTTTAATCATGCAGTGATGTTCTCAGATGCACTTGGACTTAGCTGGATTATATTAAACCTGCTTAAATCTCCACCTGCCCTTCACTGCTCCTCTGACCCTTTCTTTGTTCCTCTGACCCTCTCTTGGATCCTCTACTCCTCTGACCCTCTCTTTGCTCCTCTGACCTTCTTCTCTTGTCCTTTGACCTTCTCTTTGCTCATCTGACCCTCCCTTTGCTCCTCTGACCCTCCCATTGCTCCTCTGACCCTCACTCTGCTCCTCTGACCTTCTCTTTGCTCCTCTGACCTTCTTCTCTTCTCCTTTGAGCTTCTCCTTGCTCATCTGACCCTCCCTTTGCTCCCCTGACCCTGTCACTGCTCTTCTGACCTTCTCTTTGCTCATCTGACCCTCCCTTTGCTCCTCTGACCCTCAACTTGCTCCTCTGACCCTCTCCTCTGCTCCTCTGAACTTCTCTTTGCTCATTTGACCCTCTCTCTGCTCCTCTGACCCTCTCCTCTGCTCCTCTGACCCTCTCTCTCTCCTCTGACCCTCTTTTGGCTTCTCTGACCCTCTCCTCTTCATCTGACCCAGCCCAAATAGGAACTTTTTCGAGCAGAACTTTGCCGGTGCCATCTCTCTGGTTTTTCGTATTCATTCAGACGTACCCTCTTGTTCAGCTCCTTTCTATTGGCTTTGTACTTTTGTGAAAATGAAATATAAACATTCACTTTTTTCTTGTTCACTGATTCGATTTTGCAGAAATTCCTGCCATGCTTCAGAGTCCAGCCTCAATCCCAAGGTTAACCGAAGCCACGGCGCTGCGCTAAAACACACTTGTAGCTTAATCCACTTGGACACGCAGGGTGGAGGAAGGGATGGAGGTTTGTGAAGAAGAGGAGGGATGAGAGGAGGAGGAGAGGTGGAGGGATGTGAGGAGGAGAGGCGGAGGGCAGACAGTCCTTTAGCGTGACACCGGATTAACTAACCTTGTCAAATCCGTGGCGGGCGTGCAGTAGGTGCGAGTGGCTGTACCCGCTCGTGTCGTCCCCGTGATCGAATCAAGCGCTCCCTCTGTGACCTTCAGCGCTTCACCCCCAATCAGACCCTGTAAACGAGAATGTGTTTAGATTTGAGCACCGTGTTTGGACCGGTTTTACATATAGAATTTAGAGAAGACATGTTTAAATTTCACTGAACTTTCACTAGGCAAGATTTTCAAACTTCTATATCAGGTTCTTCATCTTGTTTTCACATTTATTCCCTACTTACTCATCATTCTGAATTGGTTGTATAATCTTAAAAATTTTCTTTTTTTTCATGACTCAACTTGTTAGAAAATCTTAAATTTATGCAATAAATGTTTAAAAGAAGCTCCAGTCCATTTCCCATAGTTTCACCTGAAACACTTCACTTATTTTGAAATTCAGTTATACAGATTTGCAGATTTACTTGATAAAGACTGACTACATTTTCTTTAGGAAAAAATAAACCTCAAAAACCCATGAACTCTCACCAAAGACTGATTCATTCTAGTCTAGACGGAGTTTATTTTTAAGAGATCTTGTAAAATGATCTTGCTGCATGGACAGATCATTCCACTACTTTTAAGTCATTTTCTGGTGGATGCAAGTGTTTATTAAGTGTAGTGCAGTGCAGTGTAGTAATTAGTCCAGTACAACTAAGTAGTCTAAAAATATATATAACAAAGAGACAAAACATGACATTAACTGTTTTAGTGAAAAAAAATGTGTATGCACTTTAAAATCATGTAAAACAAAGTTAAGATGCTCTTTATGAACTCCTTGTTAGGAAATTTCAGTGTATTTAACTTCTCAGGACCCATCTCCCGATCTTGAGTGAGTCTTTGATTTGAGCTGCTGTGCTTGTTTTGGTTTGATAGGGGAAATTAAAAAGTCAAATTTGTTACGTTCCGCCTCGTGGGAATTCCATTGTGGCAAGAAAAAAGGAGAATAAATGAGTGAGTGAGGTGTTTTGACTTATTACTCTGAAAAAAAATAAAAATAAAATAAGACTATAAAGTGCAGTTTCTATAAGTGATCAGTTTCTCTGATTTTACTACTTATAGGTTTGTGTTTGACTAAAATGAACATGTTTGTTTCATTCTATAAACTACTGACAACATTTCTCCCAAATTCCAAATCAAAATATTGTCATTTAGAGCATTTATTTACAGAAAATGACAAATGGTCAAAATAACAAAAAAGATGCAATGTTTTCAGATCTCAAATAATGCAAAGAAAAGATCAGATTAATTTTAAAACAACACAATCACTTCAGAATCAGAAATCAATATTTGATGGAATAAGCCTTATCACAGCTTCATGAACACAGCAGTGGGTTTGAACCTTTTCCTCCTTAAATCAGATTTGGTTCAGGTGACCACCTCATCAGGACCTCATGAAGCAGAATGAGCTGAGCTTCAACAGACGCTGGAATGGAACAGTCACATGTAGAGATGATGAGTTCAGAACAAAAGCAAATGCAGGGGTCTCTTATTTTTCCCTGAGCTGTAGAAGCCACAGGTAAACACAGCAGTGAAGAAGAGGAGGAGGTGGAGAGGCTGAGGGGCTGGAGGTTCTGCTGGTGGTTCTGCTGAGGATGTCTTGCCACAGCATATATATTGAAAAATAAAATATCCCCTCTGTCTGCATGTAGTTATGCTGCTTTTTATGATTCGAGAATAAGAAATGCTAGTTGTTGTAGCTTCACCATGTCAGCGAGTTGTGAAAAGTGCTTACTGCTCTGTGTTTAGTGCTCACTAAAGTGAATACAAGTGAGACAAGGGAAGTGAGGAATAACTTCAGACCCCTGCAAACAGTTTAAAATGTAATGAATTTCCTTTGGGATAATAAAGTGTTCTTTCTATCTACCTAAAACTTTTAAAAATCTGGTTCAGTGCCTTTAAGTAGGAGTAATATAAGTAGGAATAGTAGTAGAATAGCATGGCGTCTGAAGAAAAGGTTTTTTTATTAAACAGTCCAAGTCAATAAAACTGAGCAATACACAACAACAATTGTACGTCGTAAAAGTGCATGAATGAAACTCAGAGATGAAACAGCACTTCTTAAAGGCCCGAAAAACCAATTAAACAAAGATCTGCTCTTTCAAAATGTCCACAACAACTGTTTTGCTGCAATAAAAAATGTGTTTGTGCTAAAAATCTGCCAACATTAGCCACAACCATCACATGTTGTTTTTACAGATCACAGTAGCAGTAAAAGCACAGGCTGTTTGAGTCCAACCAAACACACATGGACCACAGTCTGCTCTGGGATGATGTTTGTGCAAAAGGAGCTCTGCACATACTTAAAACTACTCTACGTGAACCTAAAACATATGCCCGAACTGCTAAGAAATACAACTCCATTCCATTCTGAGTGCTGTGGTAAAGGCGCTGTCTGGAAAAGGTGAAAAAGAGAACTTGTTCATCTTAAACAGTTCAAAATTCTTCCTCATTTACCTTATGGACTCGGAGCATCTTAATTATTCACCAAGATGAACTGCAATTGAATCAGACACGTCATTTGAATGGACAGAATTAGCCAGCTGCAAAAGACTACAGTGTGAAATGTGATTCTTGCATTTGTTTGTTCACATTTCAGTCTATTAGTTGATTCTTCTGGATGTGTTTAAAATGTGAACTGTCAACAGAATTGTTTTACTAAATCAAATTGTAAATGTAATCACATGCTATACTTGTCAGAAAGAAGCAAAATATATTGGCTTGGATGGGTTTAGGGGTTTGGTTAGGGCAAAAGTTAGTGTGAGCTAAGGGCTGGGGAGTTAGAGCTTAGGGGTTAAGGGTCAGGTTAGGGTTAACATCTTATATCTGTACTGGAGCAAAATGCATTTTGCTAAAATACTTGGGAAATAAATCAGGTACAGAACCTATATGACTGGTCTAAATGAATCGAACACATATGCTGGAAGAGTAGAGCACAGAAATGGTCCGGTGTGTAGAAAGATCTCGGGGGAGGATGAGGAAAGTTACTGCACACTCTTGGAGACATTAGGACATCCAGTGCAGTACCTGGAGTCGTATAAGCGCATTCTCTGAACTGTAGAATATGTTCTACATGGTGATGATGATGTCAGATTCCCACATGGAGAGCAGAGGTTTATATAACTCTATAACTCTATGGGAGAGTGACTGTTTTGAGAGAAATATACATCATCCTTACGACCCACATGTTGAGTCAGTATTGGGACTGGCTCCACAAACTTGTCACATGAATCCACCGGCTTTAAGTCCAGTCACAATTTTGGATTTGAATAATGGCACCACTTTCTGCGGCGAGTACTGAGTTTCATCACATCATCACAACATTCTACAGGCTGATCATATTTAACACAGATGGAGACAGCTGAAGTAAATATTATTAAACTGCAGACTTTTGTTGTAACATTGTGAGTTTTTGGTTGAAGTCAGTAATAGAAATGATCAGCTTCAACATTTGTGAATTCATTGTTTCATTATTTCATGACAAAGTACAGTGTGATCAACAGGGAAAACTGTATCTGACCTCTTGACATCATCACGTTCTAGAATCGTAAAACTACAAATTGTCAAAAAATAACTTCACTTTTGTATTTATACTGATCGAGTTTTTGTTTCATGTAGATAGGCTCAGGAATAACGGAGACATGAAACCATAAACCAGGTCGACAAATCTGCATCTGACAGTTAAAGCAAACTCCACCTGAGAACTCCACCTGTGTCAGATCAGGGTAAACTAGACAGATTCTACAGTGTTGTGAGGTCCAGTCACTGCTCTCACTGTCAGTGCCTTGTATTATGCATATGTCCAATAAAATATCATGGTACATTTGGATATATTAAACTAATGTTGCCACGATATAAAAAATTTGATACTAAGGAATAGACTAAATACCCAACAACACTCTCTTTTAGACATTAGAATGTGATTGTGTGAGATCCTTTCTATTCCCATCTGTCTTATATATGTGTAATCCTCAGTGGTCCAGGTAGGTTCCCCATGAGCATATTCCAGGATGTCCATGAGCATATTCACCCTATTCCAGTAGTTACCATGAGCGCCACTATCATTCAGGCTGTATTATTTTTTAACCCGCTCTACATGATCCAGATTTTTTTTTTCGCTATTTTGTTAGCCCAAAAAATCCTATTCATAACATAGATCCTGGCTCCAGATTCGCTCCTGTAACCGTGAAGCATCGCGAGCCTCATTTGAGCGACGCTAAACGCTACGAGTGACGTCACACTTGCTTAGTCCACTTTTTTATACAGTCTATGAGTACCACCTGAACGCAAAGCATCACTTAACGAACGCTGATGCCGGGTCAAGCACTGAAACGCCAGGGAAGAGTCGCCTGTTTTAGTGACACCGAGGCGCAGCTCTATCAGACACGCTAAATAATCTTCTTGCTCAGTGGATTGCCACTAGCTACCGACCATAGACCGTATATATGAATGGACATAGCTAACGTGCTAGCCGCAAGACGAGCGAGCTGTTTTTTTCAGTACTTATAATTTATGCAAATTAGGCAAGCAGTTTTAGGTTTCTTTTTTTTTCTCAGCGCTTATAATTTATGCAAATTAGCCATGCGGTTTTAAGTTTCGGTTTCTGTAAAAAGTAAACAAATGTGGCAAAGCTGGATTAAACACATTATAATATAAAACGGGCTGATGTGGCTAGATAGTGGTTATGGGTTATATGTTGTAAAATATGTTGAGTTTATTTATGCAAAATATTTTTATTAATAATCTGATGCAGTGAAAAACAATGTTAAAAAAAGAAAAGAATGAATGGGCCTTGCTGGCTTTACTTTTTGAAAAGTTTTGTATTTCAAGGAATTTATTTTTTATAATATTTCATACATGTGTTACTTGTTTGAGAACATTTTATTTGATTTGTAATGATTTTCATTTGAAGTTAAAGCACATGTGTTCTACATATCCCATGTTATTTTTTTTACTGGATTATCAAAACACTCCATCCATCTGCTCCTGGTTCCATCCATTACATTTTAGAACTCGTCACCCCTGACATAGAGCCTGGCTCCAGATTCGCTCCTGTAACCGTTAGCATAGCGAGCCTCATTTGAGCGGCGCTGAACACTGTGGGTGACGTCATAGCGTTAATCTAGATTAATCTAATTTTTTCTATGAGATTAATCTAGATTTTTTTAAAATGATCTATGCCCAACATTAATTATTTTGTTTGACAGCAAATAAGTTCAATCTGGACTGTGAAGGTGTTTTAAAGCCTCCAGAGAATCAATGCAGTGTGAGTCGTTGGTCACATAAACATGTCACATTTTACACAATTGAACCAACTTCATTGATATGAGTGGGATCCATTTTTACCAGGAAGTGCCACCACAAAAAAGTGTGTGGGGGGCAGGATAAGATGAATACTAGTCTATGTGCTCGTATACTTGTTCTAATACAGCTCAAAATCATTTTCAAGACATTCAGAAAGGTTCATTACTGTTTTGTGAATGGGACTTTTTCAGTATCAAAACCTGCTCAAAGTTTTGATACTAAACTTACCAATTAGTATCAAATTTTTGTTACTTTTGACAGTCTTACATTAGATAAACCTGAATAAAACCTCCAGTATCTTCTGTCATGACACTAACTTCCCTGTTCTCACAGTATTAGTACCATTTTAGAATACATCCTTCACTGAGACGCCTCTGCACCAGTCCTCTGCAGTGGGGTGATCGCACTGTTCCAGATACATAATAACCGTGTAGCCCTGGGTTTGGTCTCACAGGCTCTGCTCCGGCCCATATTTTGACCGAGCGCTGGTTCTTGTATTTGCAGGGTTGTGGAGCTTGTTATCTGGCTGTGGTGTAGAATGCCTCTCTGCCACGGGCACCTCCTGCTCTGGACTTTTATTGCCCTCATAAATAGTGCATGATGTCTATCGTGGTGCGCCCGGCAGCCCTGACACTGTCTCAGCCTCGCACTAAACTGCTCCAGGAGGAGGAGCCTCCATCACAATGCACACATCAACTACTCATTAGATTTACAGGGCAGAAGATGGATTCAGTTCACCAGTGGGTGGAAGCAGTAGTAATATATGTTTATGTTTGGTGGGGAACATACTAGATCATTCATGGCAATGTGCTTTTGCATTCAAAAGTGGCATTCAAAAAAACAAAAACAAAAAAAACATTACCAGGTTTCATGTTTTTCTAATTGGTCCTTGGTTTCTTGGTTTAGTGGATGGTGTCTGGGATCAATATTTATTATAGTTTGACAACAGTTTTGTGGCTGTGTGTGGGAGAAAGTTGAGAAGTACAAAAATACACAAACGCCCTGAGCTGTAAAACTGAATCTCTCTCTGTCATTTCCCTGTGATCCAGAACACACACCTCACCAATACTTTATGAAGGCGTTAGTCTGTTTCACTTTTATACAATTAATGTAATTAGTACAAAAGTCTGATTATTTAATTATATTTTAACAAGTGAGGTGTGTGTTTGTGTGTTACTATAGCAAAATGTGTGAGGGGAGGGGTCTGGTGAGAGTGGATGGACTCCTCACTCTAATCTAGTTTAATCCATTTCTTATGCATGTTTGATGATGATGTTTTGTGTGTTTGTTTTGTGTTGTTTGTACCTGGATGTACAAATACAGCTGTAGTTGTTTCCACACACAGTCCTGGTGTGAGTCTGAGCCTCCGTCACTCTCCATCTGAACCCTGTCGTTTAATCCACTCGTTCAACCAGATTCAACACAACGATTTTGTCACTTTAGACTCACTCACAGTGAGAAGAAGATGCACAACGTTTACTCAAGTAAGAGTACTGTCACGCTGTACTACAGTATATATTACTCAAGTAAAAGTACTGTTACACTGGAGTACTGTACTGCACTGTAAGAGTAAAATATGCTGTTAGAAAAGTATTCTGAAAAGTATAGAGGTTGTTTAAAAATTTACTTAAGTTCTTCTGTCAGACCAAACGTGGCACACAGTCAGACAGCAGTAACAGAGGCAGAATCCAGTGGTGATATTTGGGAATACAACAGAGGCGGGTCAACCAATCGACCCACACTTAAAGGCATGAATAGGACCATATTAGGCTGTGTTTTGTGTTGTGTTCATTCTCACATTTAATACACAAACCTGCACATTTAGGTTGAGTTCTTCCCTCAAACGAAAACCATTTCGTCCCACCTTGTGATGTCATGTGGTAATACAGGAAGTGCTCCACTGTGTTTTGAAACTCCATACACCTTCACTAGAATCATTTGGATAATTTCAGCCATGGAAGTGCCAATCTCTGCTGAACTATAGGTAAAAGGAGCTTTATAGAGCTTTGAGCTTTAGATACATAGACCATAGAGTAATAATAAAGAGTTACTCCAAGATGTGACTGAAACAAACACAACTCCAGGTCTGTTTTTGTTGAGAAAACTACATTCTAGCATGGCTTAAAGCTCAGAAGAGTCAGTTTAGCATAATAAAAGAATGTGAAATCCCAATGTGGAATATTTAAAAGAAGCCCGTTAACAGAAGCTTTGGGTCACACACACACACACACACACACACACACACACACACACACACAGACACACACACACACACACACACACACACACACACACACACACACACACACACACACGCACACACACACTTGACAGTTGGAGGGATCACACTTGTAGCGGCGTGCTTAGAGTCAGTGGTGTGAGAAATTGTGCTCTCCTCAGAACCTTGCTCATGGAAAATATGATTGATACCGAATGGGGCTTTTTGCTAAGAGATCAGCTTTGCTTTTATTGCTGCTTATTTCGGTGTTGTCAGCAGATGTGCGCCCCGCTCTGTTTTGATTCATCCCTCTGGTCCCTTCTTTACGACCCCCTCTCGCGCTCTAGCCCCTGCCCACCGTTCGTACCACTTGTCTGGACACTTGAGAAGATGCCCGTGATTCTTCAAAATATTTCCCGTGCATTCTGACAGCGATGTTGTGTTGCGTACGGAGGCTAACGCACAAGAAGATCGTCTCGTGTAGAATAAGAACGTTCCAGCAGCTCAGTGAGTCCCAGTGATTGGAAATGTGTCTGAATTTTTTGACACGTGCGGTATTTACACTAATGTTTGGTTTGGAGTGAGAATTGGATTTGTTCACTTCAGGACGTGTCAATGACGGGGTTGTGTTTAGGTTTGTGTTTGTGGAAGTATAAAAGCCTTAGTGAAGACAGAGCCAGAGAGCCATTTATTCTGTCACTGGTGGTATTTTAGATTTCTCTGTTTCATGGCAGGGGCAGTGGGTCTATATAGACTTAATTAAAGACAAAATAATTTAACATAATGCAATAAGAAACAAAACAAAACACAAAAACTCGGACCAATATATATAACAAATAAACAAAACAATGAAATCTGCCGACACTTTAACCCACCCTGTCCAAAACACACAAACACACAAATGAAATGAAATAAAACAAAAGTAATGTGGTCGTTTAACATAAACACACTGCTTGACCTCGTTATATTTCTATTTTGACCCATTTTTAATTTCATTTCCCTTTCTCTCTCTCTCATGTTGAATGTATTTTAAGATTTCAAACTTTAAATGGTGCTGAATTTGTAACTTTGAATAAAACATGTTTGAATAGTTTTTATTCTGAGTTTCACTTGATTCAGTTCAAAGTGCATCATAACATATAAAAATTGGAATTTGTTTGCAGCAAAGTTTGAAAATGCAGGGCCGTTCAGCAGCATTTAGAGCCACATAATTTAACCTAAAGGTCAGAAGATCAATTCCCACTCAGAGTTCCCCCAGTCCATTGACATTATTCTTAAATCGCAAAATAAAGGTGGATTTGACCATTATTGAACATTAATGAGGATATTTTATTGTGGACTGAGTCAAGTTTTAAACACTGAAAAACAGTAATTGAAATAAATGGTCTCTATAAGCCTGTTTGAAATGTGGCCCTTTTTTCTGTTAAACATTCAACTGAACCAGCGATATTAGAACAAAATAGTCAATAAAATAATTACAAAAAGATCTGAAATTATACAAAACATGTCTTAACAGCTCAACATTTCTAATGAAGTAGGTGGACCTGTGTTTTTGTAGCTTGTTCAGTCTGGCTGCTGGAGGAGAGCCCACACACATCAGGAGCAGTGTTCAGTTTCTGTGCTTTGTCTTCATCTTTGTGAGCACAGACAATCCCGGTTCACACATGCATGTAATAATGCAGACCTACATGCAACACAAAAAAAAAAAAATCTGTGATCCACCTGAGGGTCACGACCCAGTCTTTGGGAAACACTGCCATGGACTATACAGGTGGTTTTCAGATTCTAGAATGTGATGATGTCTGGTTTTACTATTGATCACACTGTATTTTATCATGACATATCTAAAATGTTTATTCACAAATCTGTAATGTAACTTTTTCTATCAGTGACTAAACCCTTGAACCCTTAAAACTTGCTGTGTCACAACAAAAACACACATTTTAGCTGTATTCACCTTACATCCGTATTAAATGTTATTGGCCTATTTGAACCCAGCAGTACATGAGTGGACACAGTCACTCTGCTCCAAACAGGAACTGGAAATAGCTCCAGTTCAGTTTGTGTGTAAAAAGGCTCCTCCCTCCGTGACTGCTGCTGTCAGGCTCCTCATCCTGGTCTTCAAATGTTCATATTTGCCTGCTCCAAATGATCCTAGGGGTTTATTTCACTATTTTGTCTGTAAATAAAGATGTGAACCTTAATGAGAGACCAATGTACCTCCTTTCCCTGGGGTTGATCGTGCTGTTGTTAGCAGCAGGTTTGATTGACAGATATCAGCTCCACTGCTAAGTGTCCCAGTGCTACCTTCAACAACCCTGCTCCAAATTGGCCCTTTACTTTCATGAAAAGTCCAAAGTTGGAGTTCCAAATATGGAAGTTTTTTGGTAAATGATCTCCGAAAACATACAATTACAAACCATAAGATTTTTCGTGTGTATGGAGGGACTTGTCCATGTTTATGTGCAGTGTAACTCAGCTCTAGTGGTCACCCAGACGCTCTCATCACGTCTGTCCACGGGTCTCCTCTGACCCCAGATAACCACATGTATTTACGTTCTGGAGGTGCAGATAAACAACATAATGAAGTATTGTTTTTATGATCTGGGGAAAATAACAGAGTTAAACTTGTCCAAAAAAGGTTTGATCAGCGTGAAACAGTCAGACTCATATTTTCATGGTGAGTCAGGGTTATTTCAGAGCCAGGTTTGCTGGAGTCAGACTTGTGTTCATGCATTCTACAGAGCTGAGGAAACTCGAGCTGTGAGGGACACTGATTCTATTGTTTTTCTGACAGAACCGGGAGCAGGATTGGAAGTGATCGTCTTGTCTTTAGTTGATAAAGTTCTCATGTTGTCACTGAGCCTCTCAGGTCTGTTCAGATGTTTATCCTGATCCCAGGATAAACATCACGGGTAAAAGGCTCTGATTCACAGGCCCACAGGTTTCCCACAGATCCTGCCACTGTGCCCTTGGTCAGGACACTGTGTGTGTGTGTGTAAGTGTGTGTGTGTGCGTGTGCGCGCGCGCGTGTGTGTGTGTGTGTGTGTGTGTGTGTGTGTGTGTGTATGTGTGTGTGTGTGTGTGTGTGTGCGTGCGTGTGTGCGTGCGTGCGTGTGTGCGTGCGTGCGTGCGTGCGTGTGTGTGCGTGTGTGCGTGTGTGAATGAGTGAGTGAGTGGTTCGTTGATGCTTCGAGAGTCTTGTAGAAAAGCGTTATATGCTATCTAACTGTGACCATTTACCATGTAGTTCTGGATTTGGCGTCCCAAAGTGAAGAGTCCACTCTGCTTTCTGATTGGAGCACTGACTCAAACTGACTGTCAAACAACTGAGAAAAGCCCAGACTGAGCATGTTTACTTCATATAGACTCATAGTACTGTATATCAATGGGTGCTATTTTCCTTTTATGGAGTATTAAGTGTAACACATAGAGTATTTAGGTCTGTTCCCTTCAGTTTCCCACTAATGAATCTACTGCACATCACATCAAGTTTGTCAAATTGTGTGTCGTATTATATTTTTGTTTATTTATGGAGAGTTGTCATATGTGTCATGTTTGTGATGTAGGCTTGTGGGCAGAGCCTTGTACAGAATCTTACAGCTAAACATAAGGAGGGTTTGAATAAGGCCCGGGAGAGATCACTAGATTCCTCAGACATGCTTGGATGACTCTAAAACCTCTTCAGGCAGGTTTTTGGTGATGAAACAGTTATAAGACGGGAGAAAAACTAAAACAAACAAAAAAGCAAAAAGATAATACCCTAGTTTAAGTCTGTGTATATTGCTTCAGTGTGAGTATATACAGTAGCACAATATTTGTGAGTACACGTAGTATTTTCTCAGTGGGTTAGAGGATCTGTTTCACATTACTGTGGGAACTAACTACTTTGGCTCAGCACGACACCCCTTTCTCTTTTCTCTTAACCTTTACTCTTTCTTCTTTTTCTTTAACCCCCGTCTCTCTGGCCTTCTCCCTCTCTCCTCCCTCTCCCTCCCTTCATCCATCCATCCTAACCTTTTCTCTCTTCTCTCTTCCTCCACTCTCGTCTCTCTCTTCTGTTTATTTATTAATTTCTCCTCCTCCACTCTATCCATTCTCTCTCTTTTCTCCTCTTTCTCCCCCTCTCTCTTTTCTCTGTTTTGTCTTTTCTCCTCTTTCTCCCCCTCTCTCTTTTCTCTGTTATGTCTTGCCCTCTCTCTCCCTTCTCTTAACCTGTCTCTCCTTCTCCTCTCCATCCTCTCTTCTCTCCTCTACTCTTATCCCCTCTCTTTTCCTTCTTTTCTCTTTTTACTGTATTTATATTTTCCCCCTTTCTCCTCTTTCTGCCTCCCCTTTTTCCTCTCCTCTCAATTCTTTTTCCCACTTCTGCATCCTCTTTTCTCTTCCTCCTCTCTCTCATCCTTTCCACTCTTTCAGCTCTCTCTCTCTGTTTATTTCTCTACCTTCTCTCATTTTTGTTTTGACTCTCTTCTCTTTCTTCCTTGTCCTTTCTCCCCCCCTTCTCTCCCCTTTCCTTCCACTCTCTCTTCTCTTTCTCTTTCGCTTCTCTCTTTCATCCCTTCTCTTCCCATTCTCTCCTCCCACCCTCCCGTCTAATGTTCTCTCCTCTCTCCCTCCCCCTCCCCTCTCCTCCCTCGTTTCTCTAAACTATTATCTCCAGTCTGAATGAGAGTGCTTGAGTGTGGCACCTCTGGCTGTGTCCCTTGGGTGCCTGGGTGCCCCCCGCTGCCTCCCACCTGTGGTCCCTTTATTCTCCGGGCACTAAAAGCCTCCGTCTCTCTCTCTCTTCCCTCACTTTCTTTGCACTCTCTCCATCTTTTCTCCTTTTTCTTTAACCACAATCTCTTTTCAGCCCTTTCTCCATCCCACCCCCCACTCCTCTCATCTCCAGTTCTTTTTTCCTGTCCTTCTCCTCTTTCTTTT
>KN494732.1:26801-56128 GCA_000787155.1 Scartelaos histophorus | reverse complement strand
CTCTCCACTTTCAGTAATCCTCAAACTCACCCCCCAGTAAAGATTTGTTTATAGGAGTAAACTTAACTTATCCTGTTTACTGATAACATTTGTGTGCCTAGCCAAATGAACAGGAGGGCCATGCTTACCTCCAGGCTCTTATGTTGTTGACATCTTGCTAATAGCTTGTCCCTCTCAGCGGTGGTCTTCATCTAGGGTTAAAAAATAAACATACAAAGTCCAACTGTCTTAAGACCATGCACTAATTGGGTGATGTTTGTGTGCTGGTATTCATATCAGCAGCAGCATTCTTAACCTGGTAACACAATTAGCTGTGCTGGTCGAATTGCAAATAGTGCAAACAGAAACATTTGGGAAGAAGTTCCAGATGACAACTTAATCTCTAAAGTGTAATTGCATGGGTTACGTAGATTTACCAAAAAACATTACCTCATTTCAGTATTTATTATTTCTGTTAATTCAAAATAAATGCAATTAACATAAGAATAATAGAATAACTTTCCATATTGCCCAACCTCATTTGCTATTATCAGTTTTACTTGTTAAGGCACTATTACTTGTTTAGTGCTATTATGACCACCACGACCACTACTACTTGAGTACTCTCTAGCCTCAACACTCAAAACCCACAACTTGTTGAAGCACAAAGCCAAGCATGGTTCTGTTGTGGACAATAGCTGATGATATAAGCAGAGACCTGATAGCATTACATCATGACAATGCCCATGAGGGTTAAGGGGGCAAGAGTCTGTGTGGACTGTGCGAGCACTGACTTGCATGTACACACACAGACATACACTTACTGGTGACCACTTGGCTGAAGCAAAACAAAGCTTTTAGCCAGGCTTTGTTCTCGGCTCAACTCATCCTTCTTAGCCCTGTGTTGGTTTCAGGCAACTTTGGCTCTAGAGAAACAGAGGGAGGAGCTCTGTTTAGAACACACATTTTAACAATTACATTTAAGGATCTTAGCTCAATTTGCATATATTGTTAGCTGTCAAAGTGTTAATAAAGTTTTTTAAAAATGCATGGGAAAGCAAACACACATGTTTCTTTAAAAGTTTTTACAATAAAGTGAAAGAAGAAAAAAGCTATATAATCTGCTATAATGATGAATAGCAAGACATCAATGCCATGAATTTCCAATAACCTGGACTGCAACTCCATTGTATGTTTTCATCATAAGTGCAAGGACAGGCTATGAGACGCCATCATCTCCTGCAGCCAACTGTTTCCTGACCCGTCTGGCAACTACTACCACAATCCTAATTACAGTCAGAAGTGTGAGTTCTGTCTTTGTCTTCTGTAAACTTAAGCCCTTGCCTGTGTGAGCGGTACATGTGTTTTTTCATGTCCTGTTTAGGTTACATTCAAATGTCACACAGTGATAGTTGTTGGCTCTTATAGACTCTTTTTCTTGTGTTGTGTTGTTGTTTTGAATGGGGCATGGCATGAGAGATAACCAGGGTATAATCTGATGGAGACTCTGCAGGGGGATTTTTCACACATTTAAATATACTTACCCTTTAAAATCAATAAAATGCTTGCTGTCTCCTCTTTAGATCAATTCATTATTTCATTTTGAAGTTCAATCTAATCTAATGTAATATTTAATTCATTATACATAATATATAATTCCCCAAATTAATAGATGTCCAATCATCTTCAGCATTTCTGATTAACAGTGCACTGGTAATAGGAAACATGACGTGTGTTAAAATAGCAACTGTTAGTCACATTACTGAATAGGGTGACCAGAATTTCAAAATGAAAAACTGGAACATCCCTGGTTTGTGAAATGAGTATGTAATTATTAAGGAAAATTGTTATGCACTCGGCATTACTGTGAGTCTGAATAGTCACATTTTCTTTTGTTTTTCTCATTTTAAAGCAGCTTTATTTGTATTTCACCTAAACAAAGGACAATTTATCCCTTTATCTCTATTGATACCTGTCTTTAACTGTTGACAGGTATCAAATTGTCAAAATAGGGACACCTGGGACATTTTTTGTATAGAACTGGGACAAATCACTGGTTTTGGATAAATCTTCTGGGACAGGAGACACTGGTCTAAAAACTGGGACTGTTCCTGGAAAATAGGGACGTCTGGTCATCCTAGATTAACATAATTTTGTTCAAGTTTTCCCCCAAAGCTAATTTGTAATGATCAGGAAGATATGTTAAGCTATGTTTGACCCTACCTGTTTACTTACAGATGGATGTGGAGACTTTGTTATTTCACACTGGGATGTTTTGGTGGTCATCATCTTTATGCGGGAGGTTTTGGAGGTGATCATCTTACTGCGTGGATGTTTTGGTGGTGACCATCTTTATGCATGGAAGTTTTGGTGGTCTTTTGCACAAAAAAACAAGTGGTGGCCGCGCTGTGGGCGGGGCCAGCTGCACTGTGAGGTTTTAAATCCACACGTGGTCTGCTGCACTGCTTCATTAGCACGTCCACAACCAGAAACTTCTGACCGACCCATGCCGACGGGTCCATCGCCGCTTGGCACACGGGATCACGCCAAGAACGACTCTAAAACCCAGCACAATGCCATCGTACTCTCTCAACCAGTTCAGTGATCTGGAGGAAATGATGTGCAAGGTAAGAAAAAGTAGCGCAGAAAAGTTTAACGGCTCAAGTTGGCTAACTGTGTACGTCAGGCTGCGTCAATGTTAGCTTAGCCGCGCTGCTAACGCTGTTTTGTTTTTCTGCAACTTTTTCCGCTTGATCGAGAATATTAACTGCGTGTGACTTGCTTTTAGTTAGGTTATTATTATTTGCATAAGCTTGAGGTTTCAGAGTAAAGGAAAGTCCGATTTGTCTTCATTTTGAGCAGTGTAGTTGCACCATTGTTAAATAGTGAAGAATTCAGAAAGAGTTGTTAAACTTTGTTTAAAGCTTAAGAACAAGTCCTCAGTTGAACCTTTGTTAACGGATTATGGCTATTATTATATAAATGATAACGTTAACAGAACTGGCAGATGTGGTAGATGTGTGTTCAAAGCTGTAAATGTGGACAAATGTTTTGCAATAGATGGTCCAAGTCAGAAACGAGTGTGAAACTCCGCTGAACTAGATTCATGCCAAATGTTGTCTTTTAGACGGACAACTACAATACTGTTTTTCTTTGTCAGTGTTGTTACAGTTTTAAGTTTCACATGTAGAAGTAGCTCAGTAACTCAGATCCTAAAAAAAAAAAAAGGTTTACAGTGTTTGCTGAATGCAGTATTCACAATGAAAGTTGGTAGGTGTTCCACTTATGTTGCAAATTGGCAATTACAAAAGCGGTCTTAAACATGGTACAGCTTAACATTTTTTTTTTTTAATTTGAAAATAAAATTATACCTCCTTTTTAAAAAGCTGATTTAAGGTTTTTGTCTCCATCTTACAGCAGCTGCTTGGCCTTGACCTGAGTGAGCAGAATAGGCCTCTTTCCATGGCCATGAAAACCCCAGGCTACATTGGTCAGCGGAGCAACTCGTCCTTTTCCCTCTCCTCACTGTGCCCCTCTGAGTCTTCAGACATATTCCCATCTCCCAGCCAATGGAGACAGTCTTCAGAAAGTCCTCTGTCCCCTCAGCTTCCCAACTCCACCCAGTGGGGAAAGGCAGGCTTCCTGGCTCAAAGATCTATCAGTATGGTGGAGACGAACAGCATGGCTGCTGCAAGTCTCTGCTGGCCTGGGAGTGACTTCAGCACTGCAGCTCTGAGCAGCTCCTCTCTGTCTGGCTCCTCAGTCTCCTCATCCTCCACTTCATCGCGCTATAAGACTGAACTGTGCCGTTCCTTCACTGAAAATGGCCTCTGCAAGTATGGAAGTAAGTGCCAGTTTGCACATGGAATGGATGAACTGCGTGACCTCAACAGACACCCCAAGTACAAGACTTTGCCATGCCGCACTTTCCACACCATCGGCTTCTGTCCTTACGGCATCCGCTGCCACTTTGTGCACAACAATGAAGAGGAGAGGAAGCAGTCCATCACTCGCTCCTCATCCTCATCATCTTCCTCATCCACTGGTGTTCCATGCCAGACCCCCTCAACACGTTCCAATAGACCTCCCCTGATCAGGCACAGCTTTAGCTTTGCTGGTTTTCCCTCAGCTCCTCAGGGTCTGCAGTCTGCTCACCCAGGTTCAGTGTTCACACGTGCTCCCTCTGCCTCTCCTCCAGCCTGTGCTGACATCACTGACCTGCTGTCCCAGGCCTTCCCGGAGCTGGACTCTGCCTTTGAGGCTTCCCCGGCTCATCAGCAGTACCAGCCCACACAAAGCCAGACCTCTGCAGGTGATCCACGCTCACCATTTCTCCCCTCTCCAGATTCAGGCTGCTCATCCCCCACATTGAGGCAGAGCCCAGGGGCCCCTGGAGCCTTTGGACCCCTGGGCACTAGGTCACTGTCCTACACGTCTCTGTCAGACCAGGACCAGGATGGAGGGAGCTCCAGCAGCTCTCTGAGCGGCTCAGAGCCCTGTTGTGGCCTTAACGAAGCCAGCGGCAAACGCTTAGCTGTGTTCAGTCAACTCTCTGTCCCTGATGATCCTGTGGCGTTCTTCATTTAGCTGCACTGTGCCTCACCCTCACAGATGCAGTGTATTGAAGGATATCATGAGTGACTACTTCAGTACTCCCCCTCACCAGAGACTGGACTGACCATTTCACGTAAACAGGTTCGACGTAGTGTCAAAGTAATATGGACACTTTTGTAACATGTGGTTAAGTTGTTTATGCTTCATCACAACAGTGTTCTGACACAGCAAATTGCAACAGAGTTATTGTAATCACAGTGTGATTGGCCACAGTACGGTCTGTTGTTGAGTCCAACCACACCAGTATTTTTATTTCTATTTTTCTATCGACTGAATGATCTAATATATGACCAAGCCAAAGACATCTGTTTGTAGCGTTTGATAATGGCCTGCGTTTACAAGTGTTTTCCTGTTGACTGTACACAGTATTGTTTAGACATTGGAGAGATTGTTTCACACAGTGGGGTTAGAGGCTTTGTTCCGTCTCTGCCCCGATGCCTGAATGTTTTTAAATACAACTGAAGTGCCTGTTGGGTTATAGTGCAGGACATGTTACATTGTTGAATTCTTAAGTTGTAGATCTGTTTGTGAAGTGGGTGGGTTGATGAAGCTAAAATTAGTTAAGCTATTGCAAAAAGTGCATTATTGACTGCAACTGTTAATCCCGATGTCTCTCTTGCAAAGATTTAAACAACTATTTATTGACCTCTAAACTTGGTGCTACATAAATTGTGTACGATGTGAAGCACAGACATTCCTGGGATTGGGAGTTGACCATTGTCATGGACACAACATTGGTGTTCCACTTTTATTTCTGTAATTATTCATGTTTTGTGATTCTTCACTCCAACCCATTTTGTCTTTTTTTTTTTTTTTTTTTTTTTTTTCATAATTTCTTTCTCTATTTTGAATGTTAGCATCCTGGTCACAGCCACAGGTGTGGGTCCAGCATACTGTAGTGTTAGCCTAGAGTTTTAGAATGTTACCTGGCTGTTTGTGATAATCTTTAGTAAATTAATTTCTTTAATTTATTTTAACATATTTATAGAAGACTTTTGAGTTGTTAATGCTTGTATCAAGTTTAATATATTTGGGTTTCATTTGCTCTTTTGTACTGGAAATAAAGTTTTTGTTTTTTTAATGTTCATGAGTTTTATTTTGTGTTTTGTAATCACCTTTACATTGGGGTATTTGACATTGATGGCGCAGTATCTGATATTTTGTAAATGAATCACAAATCACAACTGAATCTCACTTATATTGTTTTACTGACTTGCTGAATTTGAGAATTTGTCCATTTCCATGGTTCTTGAAATGCACCCAAAGCCAGTCAAAATAAAACATTTCTAATGCGTCATACCTGTGCCTTTTATGAAATTCCAAGTTCAGATCTATTTGTCTGAAGTAAAACAAGTCAACCTCTTTAGAAGTCTCCCAAATAGTTGTGAATAATCTAAATGAAACCACTATCAAATACTCAAAAAAGTACCTTCTTTGGTTTGGTTTTGGTAGCACACTATTCTAGAGGCCCAAAATACAATAATTTGATTTTTTTCTATTCTAAAAATGTACTTAAATAACAGTTTCATAGTAGAATAAATGCCAGTTCACTTCAAAGCTCCTATCTGAATAGCAGTACTGGAGACCCACCCATATCTAGCCAAATCTATGCAAATCTGTACCAGATGCTAAGTCTGTTGTGAGTATGTGGCAGTTATTTTTCCTGCAATTTACATAGGGCCATAGTAAAACAAACTTGTTACTGTGCTGTGGTAAAGTTTTTCTTAATACTGTTTAAATCTACTTGTACCAGAGACACTTTTCAGTTCTTTCTTCTGCTTTTGGACTATTCAAAGTTGGCTCTAAAAATGCCATATATATGAAATGCCTTCAAACCTTTATGATGCTTTACATGTAAGATTTCTTCCAGAATAGTGTGAACAGTGGGAGGACAGCTGGTTAAAATGCATGTGTGTGTAGTCATGCCAGCGAGATTTCATGTGGAGATAAGCACTCTTTTGTTTGGGGTTTAATCTTACCAAACCCAAGACTCCCACCCATTCCCCCCGGTCCTGCCCCCCACTCCTCCTCCCTCCTTCCCGTCCTCTATCCAACTGTCCTTCTCTCTACCCTCTGCTGCCTTTATCCTGCGCTTTCACTTTATCCTCTGCTTTTCTCCAATTACATGCACTCACCTCCCAGCCGCCAGGTCTGATCTGCTGACTCACTGTGGCCTAAATCTAGAGTGATTCAAACAAAAGTTAGACTGTAGTAATCCTATTTGGAGTAATAAAGTATTATTAAGTGTCTATAAACAAAAACATACTATTAGTTACTACAACTATATATTTTGTTTCAGGACTTTCTTGATATCCTCATTGCCAGTATTTCGGCAATCACAGCCACTACCACACCTACTTTACTTGTGTACTATTACTACTACTAGTACTACGACTACATGTGGCTCTAATTCAGAATTTTCTTTTTATGTTTACTCCATTAGATACCATCATAATATTTTCTTGGCAAGAGTATAATCTATTGTATTCCTTAATTCTGTTTTATTTTATGTTATTTCCTCCACATGTGCTGGACATTGTTGTTCTTTTTTTGTCCATGGGTTTCAGCTTCCTGTTTTAGGTGACATTTAGAGGACTTTTTACTATTCAAAAGATACCATATTTTATTTTAAATTGTAAACTACGGCATCAATCACCTGTGGATATGATAAAGAGACAATGGCTGCACTATTGATAAGTCATGTTTGAAGTAATAACAAAAGGATATTTACATATTATTTGGCTGTTGTCAAAGTTGAAAGTGACTTGCCCTGACAGTTTTCCCCAAGGCCATTGCACACAACAGGTATTATCTTGTTACAGTTAACACGAGCTGGGCTGGATGTCTGCCTGTGGGTGTTAGGGTCTTTGGAGCTATGTGCGCTGCATGGTTTATTGTGTCTGATAGGCATTCTCCCACACTCTGCCCTGTGGGACAGAGGAGAGGCAAGGCAGATGGCCGCATTCAGGTCCACTGCGGGTCAACATATGGCCCGGAGAGACAAAGTTAGTGTTTGTGTGCGCGCAAAAGGGGATTCGCACTTTTACTATGCATGAGTGGCGGAGGGCTGAATGGGCGACTGAGGGGAGGAAAAGGTAATAAGCGGGGGTAGAGAGGGAGAGAGAAAAGGAAAAAAGAAGCAGGAGATAAAGACAATTGGGTGTGGATGAAAGTGGGCGTCAGACTGTGGGATTGTGCATGTTAAAACGCACACTGGGAAAACAGACTCAGATCTTTTTAGAGTCTTAGTACAATAGGGTAATAAAGTGTATTGATTTGCACCTAATTAAATCTGCCTGTTTCACACACTTGACTCACAACTTCTATAAAGGGCAGTAGGCTTAAAAATAGAGTATGGCCAAAGTTAATATTTATTTATAAAATAGGGAGGGTAGTGTATAATTTTGCATTTGTAAACATCATAGTACCCTGCTAGTCTGGCGCACTTCATTAGCAGGTTTTAATTATCTAATTAGCACAAGAGAGGCCAAATATTGTTCATTGCTATTTGGTTTGATGTTTTTGAGAACACACACAATGTGAGGTGAGGCACTTGAGTTAGGTAAAGCTAGAACAATAATGCAGATTTACTCGTTTGTGGAAGGTTTGAGACCTCTTGTGTCAAAAGTTAACAAACTAATATGCTTTCCAAGCTGTAATTAAATACCCTACACTCTTCATGAACAACAAGCAACTCAAAAGTTGCTGTTTTATGTTTTGTTTTGTTTTACTTAGTAGTAGAATTTTGAGCTCATAGGCTTGTAGTTAGACAACATGGAGTATGCACCAGTTTGGTTTAGTAGATTTGCATCTGTCAAACTATGTTTTAACTTTCATTTCCAATATATAATACTACTCTTGACTTTGTCTTTGCACAGGTAGGAGATGTTTCTACAAAAAATATTTGATTGGATTTGGGCATTGCATTTATCACTGTTCACTTTAAGTACTTCTGGAATAGAAAAAACAACTGAAGGACATTTTCTAAAGTAATAAAATAACTAATTAGTTGTTGTGACTGGCTTGGGTATGACTATATAGCCCATCAAGAGTAAAGATGACCCCATGGGTATAACTTGTATTAGCCTATAGATCAATAATACATCAGTGCCCACAGTCCAACACATACCAAGACCTCAGCTAGTCTATGTGGACAGTGTTACTGAATTGTAGCAAGTCATCAATTTGAGAGAATGAATACGGGGTTGAACCCCCCACCCCCCTCCACCTGCACCTCCTTTTTTTTCATCTTCTTTCTTCAGGTCCAGGAAGGCTCCCGCCACGGTTGGTCCTCCCCCTCCCCTCTCCATTCAGCGGGCCTCCTCCTTTGTTGGCTGTAAGGCTTGACATTGTGATGCAGGCCAGGGGAGAGGATCAGTGCAGCGCAGTGGGCAGGAATCAACAGCTGGTCCCCTGGATTTCAGCGCTGGTTCCCGGTGTGGAGCATCCAACCGGCTGGGCCAAGGTCTTCTGCTCTGTTTCTGTAGGGTGACAGTAAGAGGCAGATATATGCAGCACAGTAGAGACTAGGGCTGCAGCCATTACTTGGAGTATGATGTTTAAAATAATCTTATCCTATACAAACTCTATACAAACACATTTCAAAAGACCTTTTATAACAAAGACACCAGCATTATTAAATCAAAATGTCAAAAAAAAATATATATAACTTGATCCAAACCGTTTGTCACATATTTGTGACAGTGGACATTAAGGTGCTATATTATAGTTGCTGACTACGTACTAAAATAAATGTTGATTGCAAGCCTAGTAGAACTACTTACTATCTCAATTACAGAGGTACAGTAAAATTATAGTAGTATAAATTATAGTTAAAAGGCCTATATTATGCTATTTTCTGATCTATGTTATAATGTTGACTCCTCATCAAAATATACCTGGAGTTGTGTTTGTGTCATGTTTAACTCACAAATTCTGCATATTTAGGCTGCATTCTTCTCTTAAACACTCTTTTCCACCTTGTGATGTCATGTAGCTATACAGGAAGTGCTCTGTGTTTTTAAACTTCATACATCTTCACTAGAATCATTTGAATAATTTCAGATCCTAACTTGAAAAATACCACTTCATGATATCATGAAGTTGGATCAGAACATTCTGAGGTTTGGAGAAGTAGTTAGTCTAATGATAAAGGATTACTAAAACGTGTGAATGAAACAAAACACAACACAGAGTGTGCTTTTGATGAGGTAACAGTCTACTAACATGGCTAAAAGAGTTGATTTTGTGTTATATGGGACCTCTAATAAAAATAACACACACAGAAAATCTCAGTGGTATAATCTGTAGAGCCCAGAGTGAGTGGTAACTTTTTAGCTAATGCATTTGCATGATATCATTAATTTTCTAAAGCTGTAGTAATTTAGCCTTTTAATCAATTACCCAGCTAATATGGTTGACCAAATGTTTTATTACATATAGATCATGGGAGAAAGGAGAAAGTTCTGGAGGTGCCTTTTTACTTAATGCAGTTTACCAGTACTTATCTGTATATCATGAATAAAATATCAAAAGTAAAGATTACAGTACTTGAAATATACACGCACCCCCAAAAGTAGTGTTTCCAAATGTGTTATTTCCAGCTGGAACCTCACTATAATCTCTTCTCTCTCTCCTGTGTGTTCTCCCCAAACCTGGCCCCTCCCCTTTAATAAAGTCCTTTCATTCCCCCAGAGCCTCCTGTAGTAGCTCTTCATTCTTCTCCTCATTTTACCCTGGTTCGTTTTTTCAAATCTCTTCACTTCCAATAGGGCAGTTCAGCCCACAAACCCCCCTTCCCAAGACTTTTCCGTGTGCTAATCCCTATTTCTATTTTTTTTCTCTCAGAGGATTTGAGTTAAGTGTTTAATGAATTGCAAGAAACAAGGCAATCAAGGATAGTCAGATGCAATTATGTTACTTCCTTTTTTCTGTAAAATGTATACTTTGATTTTTATTTAGAATATATTAAGACGCCTTCTTTGTTTTGATGTTTACTAAATAGTTGAATGAATGATTGCAATGTGGGAAATACATGTTTTATTTAAATTTTAACGCGTCAATTTTAAACGACAATAGGATCACATGGCTGTATTGTCATGTTTAACTGATGAGGGCATGAATTTCAAGATTTTATTTTGAGTACTCAGATGTATTCCCTTTCGTTGACAACTTCAACTTCAGAACAAAGTTTAGATGCACCAAGACAAAGCAGGAAATACAGTACACTGTAACATGTGTCCCTCTAGTGGTGCCATAAAGCATCTACATTATATGAACAACCAAATACAACAACCATTCCATTTGCAATTATTTTAATTGACTTTAATAAATACTTCATACATTAATCTTCATGACTGGCAACATGTAATCTGGCTGGGATTTTTTAAAAGCATTATGGAATATACATAATAATTCTACCTTGTAATAATGAGGATTTAAGGAATATTCCTTAAAATATTGTGTTTAACTCTTTAACACAAACTAAAGATAAGTGTTTTAAGAGCCTGTAATCAATACATAATATGGATTAGTTTTCATTTCTTTGAACTGGTGTCAAACAACGATCTTAAAAAGTCAACATATAAACTTTTACACCATGTTTTGCACAATATATTATAGTGTATCTAGTTTTATGGTTTTATGTTCTTGAAACAAATCAAATGCAACAACACACATTCTGTTATACAGTATGATAAAAAAAAAAAACAACAACAAAAATAAATCATAACTTCTGTATCACAACCTGGAATTTACCTGAAGAAGAATACAAATAAAGTATGGTCATTGAAGGGTAATGGGGGTGATGTGTTTTGGTCATTATCAACCTTACTTACATGATGGCATTATAGACACTTCAGCTGTTACAACACTCTCCAATCCAAGGTTAGACAGAGCTCCTCTCACTATTCCACATGAAAAAGCAAGGTACTGATGGGAAAAAAAATAAAAAGTGAAATTAACATTCATATTTTAAATTAGACTACTAGCATGTGTGTAATATTTCATTCAAATGTGTAATCGAACCTTTGGTGCCTGGTCTAGGTACTGCTTCCCACTGGATAACTGAGTCAATAAAGAAAATTTGTTGTCCTGAAGTACATAAGTGCCCTTTGGAAACAGACATGAACAGTCACATGAAACTTATGCATTATTGCAAACAGTCACACTTAGTGAGGACATTTACCTGGTGGTTTGTTCTGAGGTTGTCAACCTGCCTCCTGAACACCTTTGTCCAGAAGTCTTTACAGACAAATTTCATAATATCAAGCTCATCTTTAAAACTGGGAGAGTCTCGGGTCAGCCTGTGCAGTACAAACAAAATCCAATGTGCTCCAGTAGCAATGAAGGAAAATTCAACATAGATGCACATAATTAATATGGAAGGAACACGCACCGTTCAATAATTCCTTGTCCAACTCTGAAGCCCATGTTCTCAAGAACGGATATGCACTGACCTCTTTCCTACAACATATGTAGAACAGGGCAGAAAGTCATCTTTATTTGGCATAAAACATAAAATAACTATTGTTGTTCTATCAGAATTATACATCAAAACAACGAAACGCACAGATGTTTTATTTAATCAAAGACAAGCCCACCTTGCTGTCCATTTCCCCTTTATTGCCTTGCTGCTCCTTGTAAACGTGTGACACGATCTCCATGTGGAGAAATTCAAACAGAACCTCGTCGGCCATTTCTGAAATCACGCATCGATATGAAACATTAGAATGTAATAAATAACATACTAAAGACAGTGACATGTTATTGTCATATAGCCGAATGATAACACTTTAGCTGGTTAGCATACGCTAGCATGGTGCCTGGCGTGTTTGTTTTGAAAGCGGTGCATGGGATGTGATTCATTAGCGTGTATCTTTTTTATATGCAATTGGCATCTACGTAATTTATGTTCAGATAAAGCATTTAGATAAGCATACCTGCGAAATATCTCTGAAATTATCGCAACAAAACCAAAGACAACATCCACAACAGCTTTACTTCCGGGAACTCTTCCTTCGGCCAATAGCTGCACACGCTGAATTACACGTGATATAGAAGCGCGACATTGGATTGGTTGTTGAAACAGACTTCCTGAAAGCTCACGTGATTCTTATTTGTCACATCGTACTAAAGGTTTGACTTTTATATCCTCGTTTTCTACGACTTTAGCATTCTGATGACATTGATATATGGCACAAGTTTGTTAATTTTTAATGATGTGATTCAGTTATGTCCAGATACCCTATAGTTGTGCAGGGGGAAGCCTCTGAAACAGACTCTGATGATGAAGTGTACATCACATCTCTGCCTCCACCTCAGACAGCGGGAGCCAAGGTTTATCTTCCTGTTATATGCTTTTGTTTTACTATGGCGTTATGTGGTTATTAGACCTTCAATCTTTTCCCTCTACCTCTGCACAGGTTCCAGGGGAGGCATCAGAAACAGACAGCGAGGGAGAGCAGGAGCAGCCACATCAGGGCGCTACAGTGAGCCATGAGAGTGCTCAGATCTTCAAGAGAGACCTGCCCCCTCTAATTGTAGTCAGAGACCACCCTGATATACAGTCCGTGGTGGAAGACAGACCCAGTCCCACACACCAACGACATGGTGAGCTAAACACTATATTATATACAGACTGTAGCAGTAGAAGTGTGTGTGTTAGCAGTTCAGAAATTTAACAGATGCATTGCACCAGCTGAACAATGGTACTCTCTTCACAGTTTGAATGTTCTCCTTTTTGTGTGGGTCCTATGAATGCCTCTATTTCCTTAAAGAGATCAAAATAAATAAAAAAATAAGATTTGTTTGACTAAATATTAACATACTTTATTTATACATATTATTACATGTTATTCAGTAATTTGTTTATTCATTGAATTGCTAGTAGGAATAGTCTAAATTGTTAATTTATTTTATTTTAGGTGACACACTGCTGCAACAGAAGCTGCAAGAGTCTAACCACCACTTGTACACTGATGTGGGTCAAGCCCTCCGTCAAGTATACGGAAATGCCAGTAGAGAGGTAGGTAGATCCTCATCAAATTAATGTACATGAGGCAGTACGGTGACTGAGTAGCAACACTCATGCCTCACAGCAAGAAGGTTTGATCCCCGGGTCGCCCGGGCCTTTCTGTGTGGAGTTTGCATGTTTCCACCGCGTATCTGGATGGGTTTCCTCCGGGTACTCCGGTTTCCCCCATCACCCAAAAACATGCAACACCCTATGAACAGTGTACAACAAGGGACCGGTGGGGAGTCCCCCCCTCCTGTGGGCTCACCACCTGCAGAGGGGTTCATAGGGTCTGGGTCTGGTGCACAGAGTAATGGGCAGTGTGCTGCCCTGGCTACTCAACCAGATTAAGTGGGAGAAAATGTATGGATGTATGGATAAAGGAATCTTGATTTTAATTGTATTGTTATGTTTACAAGATTCGCACTGCAACTACCCAGCTAAATGCATCTCAGAGTGCCATCATCAGCGCATCCCACAGCATCCGCCTAATTCTGGACGACCTCAAGGCTGTGTCGGAAAAAATTGACATCATCACTAGCTGCCAAATCCTGCCCGACATCAACATGAGGCAAGCAGAGAGTGCACAGTCTCCGATATCCTGATCTACTTAAATAGGACTATGTAATAATAATATTATAGGTATTTTTTTTATTATGCAAGATGTGAAAAAATAATACATTGCTAACCAGATCCACATTTTTTTCAAAGTGGATATATTATTATGATTAGTTAGTAATAGCAGAATTATAACTGTGCCCATGACATGCATTTATTTATGATAATAAATTATTTGACCCCAAAATTAAATAAAAGGCAATTTTTTTTCCCCTTTAAGAAGAATGTATTATTTGAAGTTATCTGTTAGTCATTTATTGAAATTCCAACAATAGTATGACATTTTATCATGCCCTTACACTACAAATGTGTAAAAATGTTACATGACACATTAATTTGCTTAGTCATATTTTCAATGACAAATGGAGCCTGTATGTTCAGCTAAAATTAAAACATGATCCAAAAGAATACTGTAGATTTCTTAGTAAATGCCAAGCAAGTAGTCTATTCTTTTCAAATATATTTCACATTTACAGTAAACCTTAAATTGACATTGGAAACAGTGGGCTAAGTTACCAGAGACAGATTTTTGCATACAGCTGGTCATAATTTAATGTGAGTGCACATTGTCAGTCTGGTGTGTAGAGATAGATGAACACCACCACCAGCAGGTTCAGGACTGTGGCTATGATGCCCACCAGGGCAAACATGTGGTCAGTGTCCACCCCGCAGCAGGCAGATGGACCATCCTCCTGGGGAAATAACACATGCGTATGCTGAATGAGATTATAGTGCTTAGTGTGGGGCATATCAAAGCATATACAGTATAAACATTTCTTTAAACAGATTTGCCCACTACACTTTTAATATTAACATGTATTTATTTATAAAATATTTATTGCTGTGCATTTATAACGTTTTATAAATATTATAAAATGGCATATTATAATAATGTCACCTAGTTATGCATGAATTATTGCCTTGTCTTAAAAAGCATGTTATACCAGCCTCTACCACTAGATGGAGATAATCTTGCACGCTTCAAAACGGGCTTTACTTCATGTGGCTTGAAACGTTAAAAAACGTTAAGTTAATTTTAGACACACCAGACACATACCATTAAAAATATAGTAAACAGTTTCTTACCTTGTTGTTGCTAGTTTCTTTTTTATTTCTTCTATCCAAGTCCATATTTGGTGAAGTTAAACATTTGCAAAAAAGAAAAATGTATAAGGTCAAATTGTGTTAAATTTTAATTATTTAATTATTACATGGTCTAAAATTATGCATAAGTAATAAAAGGTCTCCATTGCTACAAATGTCTCTGCACTTTGTCTTGGTTTCTTTGCATTGTCTCAAGCGAACAATATATACCCAAGGACCTAGACTGCTCAAATATTAATGACACTCCCCTTTTTGGGGGGTGATGGGAGGTTCTTCTTGGACCCTGGCTTCTAGATTATCATCAAATTTGTATAGATTTTCAATGGACATACACTACTACTAAGTGTATACTCCATTGACTGAAAAACTATTGCAAAAGCAGTTAAAAATAATCATTTGGCAGAAAATAAAAATACATTGTAAGGACAATGGACAAATGACAGTGAGCGCTGGCACTTTGCCATCAATCACATTTGGTTTGAAGAAAGGTCCTTTGAGGCTTTGTTACAGACCTCAATGGGTCGAAGGTGAAATGTTAATTTAGGTCACAAACTGCATACATCTAAATGATATATGGTCTTGTAAACATTTTGCCAATATTAAATGATGACTTATTTATATCATATAAGCCTTCACATTTTTCAACAATGTTTCATGATAATGTAAGTCTCTTATGTTTATGAGAATTTCTTATTTACAGTGTTTATTAGGCCCACTATACCGTTAGTCCAGCTCTTTCGTTCACAGCCACTGAAACCATGTTTAACCAAATATGTTTTAACCAGTTCTGCAACAAGTAATTAGGCTAATCATGAATAGTTGATAATGAAAATAATCTTAATTTGTTGTATATACAGAGTCATAACATAAGCCAAAAGAGCTTTTTTAAGACAGTGGCATTATTTAATCAAAATACATTTTGGATTTTATTTTGGTTATTAAAAAAAAAAAAAAGAAAGAGAGAAAGAAAATGGAAGCCTTTAGTCAATATTTCTCTTTTTCAGCCTTTATTTACTTTTCAGCTTATAATTACAGCCACTCTGGCTTCATAATCACCAACAGGTTCACTCCCATGGGATGCTAATGCATTTGTAATGAGTCCTTTGAGATTTCAAATTTACTGCACCATTTTTCAGAGTTTGCTTTACTGAGAAATCACCACTGGCTTGTCATTCTGTGTCCTGTGCATCTGTGTCTGTTTGTAAGTGGGTTAAGCAGCTGAGTAATTTGGAATGATGCCTGAAAACATTTAGGACACTGACAAATGATGAAGCGTGATGGTTGGAGAGTGAGGTTTTAATATACAATTAGCAAAATAAATGAAATCACATGTGGGTGATGTCTGTGTGTAATCACAATTAATCCTTTTTATTGATATTTTTAATTTAATCCCATTATGCTTTAGTGATAGATTTGACTTTTAATGTTATAATACCTGATGTAGAATGGACATGGGGAGAGACATTTAACCAACTTATTTTAATGGTGAATTTGATTCATCTGGACAAAAACTACTTAAGACATTTTCTATGCAATGTAATAAATACTGGACTACACAGATGTACTTTAACAAATTCCACACAAAAATTATAATATATAAAATATAAATCCTAAATAAAATATAAATAAATCCTAAATTAATCCTAAATTAATCCTAAATAAAATAAAATATAAATCCTCTTTATCAGTCATTTTCCCAGTGGTAAGTCACTCATAGGCACAGCTGCAAAGGCAAAGAACCACCAAACACACACTAATTCAAATATATTGCTATAATATGGGTGAACACATCCACTAGAGATCAGGGTTTGAACTGCCAGGCTTTGTTTCCTGGCTGTGCACTATACAAGTTGAGTCCCCCAGTATTCATCTATCTGTGAGAAATAATGCATTGTGAATAGTGCTTTTTGCATTGGTATGGTTTGTGCATATAGAGACAGTACATATGTGCATACACGTGTGACTCAGGCTCTTTTCCTACAAGCTTGACTAACTGTCCTTGAATATTGTTACACTCAACAGGCAAGTAGGACATTATATTAGTGTTTACATAAAACATCTTTCCTCGTTCCGATGACAGTGGCTCCAGGCTCAGTGCTAGCTTGCAATTGAGCACACGCTTGAGTTGACCAACTAACTAAAGACTAAAATAGGAACAGCAAAGATAATGGACCTAAGCATTAAAAGAGGGGCAGGATTTCTGTACTGTGGACTTAAGTTATTGCATTAACCGAGCATGCCTCATTATGTAGCGGTCTTTGGGATTGTTGTAGGGGGTAGTACAGGTCAGTAGTCGTGGGCAGTGAGCGCTGGAGGACATGCTGTTAGTTTATCTGGCTGGATGAACAAGGCTGAACACAGCAGCGCAGGTCTGCTACAGCCACGCTCTAACCACAGGGGGGAACTACTGCAAATGTCCACTTGTGTCGTTTCACAGGCACAGGCCAGCACTCTGTAAGCATATCCAAAAAGCAATTTCATCTGTAATCTCGGGGATGGGATGGGGTTCAGATAAGAATAAAACAATGGTACAATCCTCAGAAAAGTAATGTAAAAGTTAAAGATCCTATATTACACAAATGGATTCTCCTGATCTTTAAGTCGTGTTATAATGTTGTTACCTTCTCAAAAACACACTTGGAGTTGGGTTTTGTTTTATTCACATGTTAGAGTAATCCTGCTGCATTATTAGAGTATCTACATCTCCAAAGCTCAAAATGCTCTTTTCCACCTTGTGATGTCATTTAGTGTTAGTTTTCAATTCAACAGCTACTTTATTCCAGGGCTGAAATGATCCAAATGATTCTAGTGAACATGAATGGAGTTTAAAAACACAGTGGAGCACTTCCTGTATTTCAGAGTATTTTCAGTTTGAGAGAAGAACTAGTCTAAATATGCAGGATCTGTCTGTTAAACGTGTGTGAATTGAACAAACCACAAACTGTTATGTTTTTGATGGAATTATAACTTTATATAATATAGCAGTCAGAAAAAAGCATAATATTGACCTTTTAAATATTGTATTATACTAGTGAAATAGTATGTTAATTGAACATATTTTAAGTAGCTTTGGAACTACATTTAAAAAAAAAAATAAAGGTGCACAATGTAAGGTTTTTCCTGTTTTCCCATTTAGATGTTATTGCTTTACCTAGAATGCCTGTATGTATGTATGTATGGAGACAAGCAAATGAAGCCACCAGGCCAAAGTACACGTCAGGTCTGGGATGCAGCGTGACCACTCAGCAAAAGCCTATTTTTTGCAGGTATTTTTAGCAATCATAATAGAATAAATGCAGAATACACTGGGCAAAAGGAGAAATTCAATTTGTTAACTGGACACAAGTTTATTTGGTTGAATATGTTTTGCAGCTCATCTAAGTCGTTTCTTCAGTTCTGGTCAGATTGCTTGAGGACACAGGGAGGAGAAAATTCCAATGAAATTACTTACAAACTAAAACCTTATTTATTTACAACTAAATCAAAACAAACTAAGAAAACAATAGGATGAGCCAGGTCAGACCCAGAGGTGTAAACACACATCATGGGCCTGAATTATTATGCTAATTATGACACTCATGAAGTTCAATAGGAACAGAAAAGGTAAACAACATATTCGACCAAACTTGTGTCCAGTTGACAAATTGAATTTCTCCTTCTGCTATGGATTTTACCTTAACAAATGAGGGATTTCACACACAGCAGGATAGATTTGTTTAATGCCATATTGTTGACCATTCCAGGCAGAGCACTAAGATTTTCAAGATGATGCTAGGCCCTCAACCAAAAGTACCAAAGTACAAAAATATAACAACACATAAGATTAATTTAAAGGTCACACACTTGCTCTTTATATAGAACTTTATAGAGATTTTAGAAGAGTGAGTTTCTTAGATTATTGTACAAGATTATGAATTATATCATAGTCTATACAGTGATTTTTAATGAGCACCTTATCACATATTATCTGGGTCTTAGATTTTGCCTCTCACTACACTGTGTTAAAGCTGCACCGCACAACTTTTCAGGTTGGGGGTCTGCCACCATGGAAATGCTATTGCCTTGTCTGTAATGTTCCACAATATGGTATTAAACTTGTATTTATGGATGTATTTATTCAATTAGGGGTGTTTTTATTGCTCAAAAGCACCTTTAAAAACAGGCATTATTACTGGGAGTGGGGTCGACTCTTCACAGATCTAACCATAAACTGGCCAGGCGTGTCCTGCTTGTCTCTATCGAGATCGATACATTTAATGCCGTACTTTGGAACACTGCAGCCAAAGCAATAATGTCTCCACGAAAACAAGCAACTGGCAGGCCCTCTACTGAGAAAGTTACATAATCCACCTTTAAATTTCCTGTGGGTGATAACCTTGTTCTCACACCACCGCAGTGCACTCAGGAGGAACACACAATTAGGATGCAGCCCACCGACATCTGGAAGAAAAAAACGGGGATGGAAAAAGCCCAGGGGAGCGGATCCACAAGTCTCCCTATGCTGATAAAAAGTGAGTGCGCACACAAGCACACTGCACACCCTGATTTAGTTATTCCAACTCATTTCATAGGCTCTCCTAAACCCAGGCAATCTCAGAAGTTCTCTCACTCACCTCGCATTAAAATACCCACATTTCACCAGTACTTTTGAGTACACAAGGCAGAAATATTCTCAACAAAGCAAGGGAGTGTAAAAGATTGTAGACTACAACAAAACTCTCACAAATGTGTCTTTATATGTGCCAGTGATTACCATTACTGCACAGTGAGCATATTTAAGAGAGAATGGAACATCTGTTTAGCAATGTTTAATATATATCGGTGTGGCTGAGCGAACTGTTACGATGGGGACTGATATTTAATGCCATACGAAGGAACATTCCAGGTAAAACAATAATATCGTCATGGAAATGTGGAAACAGGTGGAAATGTTACATAGAGGAAATGACTGAAGCTTCTGACGTTAAGTTGTGTTAAAAGGTGGAAGGAATATGAATGAAAATACATGTAATGGTGACTGGCTGACGGTGAAGTTACTTTACATAAAACACTTTTCAAAGGAGAAGTTAATTCATTTTATTGGCATTACATCTTTACATAAAGTATATTTATATAAACATTACATGAAAATACACCAGATTTCACAGCATTAGTTCATTAATACCTCTCAAGGTTTGCATCGCACTGTCTGCACTGCCTTGTATTTCAATTGAAGCCATTGCACCAAGATCTGAAGCAAAGCAAGCATTTTATTAGATTTGTATTTTTACTTGCTTAACCCTATCTGGAATGTTAGTCAGAATACTGGAACTCTCAAATAGGCCTTTAACATACAGTATTTTTTTCTATAAAAGGCACCACCAGTGACTAATCTTCCATAGTGATAATTCAGAAAACACATCTTTAAATATATTTTACAAAATTATTAGCAGAATAAATTTAGCTTTGAACTTTAAATCTTTATAAATGACAAACACTCGTTTTCTCTTGTTTTTCTCACACGGATTGTGGCCATGTGCTCCCAAAGCTAAAAACAAACTCATGCATCGTAAAGCAAATTCATTTAGTTTTGGCAGACAACAAGACTTTGAATAAGTCTAATTTCCAGTGGAATAAACATTGGGTTGGCATGTGTTTGGGGAATTATGTAACATCTGGGACCTGGAGAGAAACTTGATTCTGCAGTCCCAGGTGTGTGTCCCATGGCTCATCCGGTTTTAACTAACAATGTGTGTGTGTGTGTGTGTGTGTCTGTGTGTCTGTGTGTGCGTACAAGGAGTTGGTTGAGGTGTTGACTGGCTATTTTGAATTCTTTGAAGACCAGACTGCAAGCTCTGACCTTTAATGTGTAATACACTGGTATAAGAGAGTTAGGTTTGTACAATGTATTAAAATAATGCCACAGAAATGAGAAATGCTGTTTTTGTGACTGGCAGGGCATCTGACATACCACCAAATCATAATGTAGGACGAAATAAGCTCTGAAGAGAAAAAAACCAAAAGGATAATGTCCATCTTAACTGTTATATATGTTATGTTATATAAATAGTCATTGGGCAGTACATTTTATTTTGGTCTGATATATGTATGATGTATTTCCGTAATCATCTACTATAGCACGATGAAGGCTGCAGCTATCCATGGGTTTCAAAATTAGGAATAGTTGGCAATAGTTGGCTTTATTGACATAGTGATCAACAATTCAGGACAAAACTTTATTTCTTTTCCATGTTGAAATGTCCTCAAATGCCGAAGTTGAAACCCATGTCTGCAAAGTTTAGTTCGTGGAAGACTAAGTGAATGAGATACCATGTGCGCACAATACACAGAAGACACTTTGGATGGCAGTATGGCAGAACCTTGAGGACGAGACAGACATTGGAAATCTTTTATGGAGAGCCGGTATGGCGTATCACGTTTGGCAAATGAAACGTGGGTTGCGCAGTGGCACTTTGTAGCGCGCTGAAAAATTTAGCTCAACAAATTGCGTACAGTTAGTGGATGTGACAGTGAACGTGTGGTTGCCCAGGGCTGGATTTAGTTGAATAAGCAGTATAATAATATCCTTATGAAAAGAGATAGAATTTCTCTTGTGCTATCTACAAAGTAAGAGTTGGGGGCATTTCTAAATAAAAAGCTGTGATACAATATAATGAAATACATCTTTGTAAGTGGGAAGCTGCCTTAATGTTAGCGGTTCATCAAACCACTGGAAGAATATATACTAGGTCCGTAGATAAGCTATAGCTGCTATACTTGCAAATCAAACTAGAGTAAGTGCACTATAATGTGAATACAAAATCCATTGGCGTGTATAAGATAATAGTAATCCTTTTGTATATGGCAGGCATGTTGATATCTTTACAAAGCATGTACATATGCATAGGAACAAAATGTCTTTCGGTTTATAAAAATAGACTGTGCTCACACCTCCATGTAGTATGTTTTGCACTTGCTACACTTTCTTGTATTTGTACAGAATTCATGTCACTCCAAAAGAAACAAAACAGTCATACTAGAACAATAAGGAACATCCTATATAATTTAACTTGAATGATTACACTACAATTATCATGGAAATAGTTGCAAGAAAATTACAGCCAGTGAGCAGTAAATAGTCTTTGAGAAAAAAAAAAAAGTCTTTGTTATTATTGTGTTCATTTGGCTAGGTGCACAAACATAAAATCATAATTCATCTTTATGCTGGAAGCTCCCCTTATGTTTTTTCAGGTGTCAACTTGTTGGTGGAAAGGAGGATCGCCATGAAAAAATGAAGGTTTAGACGGGCTCCTGATGTTTTCATGTCAGAGTATATTACTGTAGCTCCGTTGTCTGAACGGTACAACTTAGACTTCACATCATATCCACGGCGACATGTCTCTTCCATCAAATCAGCGTAACTCAATCCCGGGGAGACGTCTGGTTTGATGCTGCTTTTGGGCCTGGCAGTGCCTCCTTGTAGAGCATGTTTGGCATTCAGCCTCATGTTTAGAGTGGAACTCTCCCAGTTTTGATGTCCCAGTGTAACAGATTGGATGCTGTGTCTCTTCACTAAGCATTGTCTCGGTTTTGCACAATGGTCCCACTTTGGCTCGCACCACTCACCCAAAAGCGACGCTAAAACACAAATGACAATTCTGGCACAGGAACATTCCACAGAGAGCCTGGAGCTGTTGTGCTGAGCTGCTACAAGAGGCATATCTATAGCATCTCGCTCCATGTTAAATGTTAGCAACTATGTCACTATCTATGTTTTCAGTCCAGTTTTCATCCTCATTCTGAATCCTCAAACTTCTCTATAGTCACAATTATCAAAGACTAGAGTGGCAAGTGTGGTAAGAACCACAATGGCTAAGGCTTGTTCTGCTACATGTGTCAGATGGAGGTGTACACGTACACAAACAGTAACAGGAGGAGGTTCAGCACTATCCCAATCACCCCCAGCACAGCCAGGAATCGCTCCTCCGGGGTGCTCAGGTATGAACACGTTAGTTCCATGTAAACGGTTTTTATAAAGCTACAAAGGGGAAGAAATATTTCACTTTATATCAGAATAGGTGTTAGTGAACTTTAGACACTCATTTCATGTCTCCCTCGATCATTTCAGTGTTGAGATGTTCCTGGCAGTTGAGTTTACATTTTGCACTGGGTGCAAAGTCAGTCGTCAAAGTCTCCAAATCTAGATTTACTTTCACCTACAAATAGCCCTGTGTTTCACCTGAAGCCAGGTGCAAACATTATGGCTAATACTCAGATGTGACACCGTCGACCCTTCAAGGTGAATGAAGTGTTAAAGAGGAAGCCCACAGGTGCATGTGCCTGTGTGTCTTAGCTCCCCAGTCTTAAGTGACAGAGGTGTAGATGTAGACAAAGATGACCACTAACAGGTTGAGCACAGTTCCGATGATCCCCAGCACAGCTAAAATCCTCTCCTCGCGGTCATTGGACTCGTCCTCCTGGGCGTGAGTGCTGCAGACATAGCGACTGCCGGGTACCATGGTTACCATCACAGAACCCCACCCCCACAGGGCGTGACGCCTACACGAGGGGAGAGAAAAACACCACATGTTAATGAGGTTTGTTCACACACTTGGGCTGCTGAAGGTTTACTGAATTTGGTGACTTTATTCCAACAAGCTGTATTCATTTAACTTTTATAGGAAAGCTGGTCATTACAAAATACAAAAAAAACCAAAAAAAACAGCACAACAGTTTTCAAAAGTAGTAATATAGAAAGGGGATTCCAACTGACTTTGTGCAACTGAAGTTATCAATATTTTGAGTCAATATGTGTAATCAGCATACTAATGTGGTGTATAATGCTTAGACCCCAAATGCTTTATGTTTTGAATATCTCCTCTGTGCTTTCTCTCCACTTGTTGTCTTTTGTCATTGTGTTGGTGTCCTGGGTCCAGCAGCTGTGGGAGGCCCTGGGCTGTGTGGCTGTGTGTGATGGTGTGTGTTTAACTCTGTGTATGCAAGTAAGAACATGGCACTGTCTTTTGATGCAGCTTAGGCATTCAACAGTGTAACATGATTATTTCCAACCCAATTAAGAGAGAGTCCACGGCACACCTCAAAAGTGCACGACGGAAATTATTAAAACATATATAGTAATGTTGCCATCATATGTAAACGGTAGAAGTTTAAATGTTCATCGAGCAGCTTTTCTGGTGGAAGGTCAGTCACTTGTTTGTCACCATGGAGATGTTATTGCTTTGTCTAAAATGTTCCACAGTAGAGATTAAATCTATTTCAAGACACACAACTATATGCTACATTATAAGTCAGATCTATGGAGAGGCAACCCTATTCACAGAGAGAATAAATGCATTATTATGAGCTATAGAAACACTCATAATGGATAAATGTTAGATTTTTAAGTCATACCATGGAACATTCCAGGCAAAGCAATAACATCTCCCTGGAGACAAGCATTTGGCAGACTCTCCACCAGAAAAGTTGCACAATGCACCTTTAACATCTGAGAAAATAGGTTTACTCTTGTATAATAGTTGGGCAGAGCATAATTGGGACATAAACACAGCCAAAACAACATGTCATTTGTTTCATGACCTGATGTGGCTGCCACAGTTTAGCCTTGACTCTTTGTGTAAATTAATGATACGAGGCATCACAGATCCTAATGCATTATTTCCACTAGTTTCACCTGCTGCTTTGTGCCATTTCCTGGTGACTCCATCCAGGCGTTATCGTTATGTGTGCACAGTTATGGATGATTACGTTCATTCTGTTTCGGTCCAACATGCTGTGAGTCAGTGCTCTGCCTTAGAGCCTGCCCTACCATCTTCCGATAGTCAAACATTCACACAGTTCATACATATGGTCATTTATCACACCAACGAACCAGCTGAGCTCTGCTTGTGGAGTGAAAAGGTTAAACTATAGGTTAATACAATGTCGGTGTAAATGCGCAATTGAAATACACGCCCAATATCCACTTTCTATGTTTCATAATGCAAGAACTACAATGAATAATAATGAATCATATTCTTATCAGTGGAAAGCTATGAGTGCGCTGAGTTGTGAATTAATTCCATTTCGAGCACAGAATTGTCCCACAGAATATCTGATTAACTTGATTTATTGGATTTAGTGTCCAGTTCAGTCTAGACCTTATCTCATTACGGAGTAAAAATGAGCACATCCTTGGACTGTCACTGTTAATTTTATGGCAATTAATATTTTACATCAGTGTCAATTTCAGTGTTGGCTTGTGCTGTTATATGCTAAAAAATACTTTATGTTAAATGAATGCACATATTTGTAATTTGATCACCTTGGATTTTATGTTCTATGGGCTGGTCAGGTCACAACTGCTATAAAAGAGAAATACAAGCTTACCACACAGTGACAAGGGGACAAATATTACTACTCTAATAATAACACACCTTATTAGCAATGCCAATGAAGTACTTGTATTTATAACAATATTGTCCGCCCCAATTGCTTTAATGTGGCACCAAAACATAAATCTTTAAGACTGAATTTGCAAGTTGTGGTGGGGACTAACTCTTAACTCTTAAATGCTTGTTGTTTATCAGCACAATATTAATAATGAACATTCACCAGTTAATACACACATGCCCAGTATAGTTTTTATATTGATGTGTATTATGCATTGAAAACAGCACCATAAGTTTTCCATTGGTTTCTTTTCTGATTCAAAGCATGAAAGTGTCTCATACATTATATTTATTGTAACTGAGCATGAAAGTAGCTATTCTGGCTATTTCCCTGTGAAATTAATTTACATGTGTGATATCAAATCCCCACGGGTGGTCCATTTGTGGCACACCATGTATCATAATGGGTTTTCTACACGCGCTCGCAGTAATCTTATGGGGGATAAAAATACATTATTGGCTACTGTGTAATTTATCACTTTATAGGCCCATGTGTAGGTTTCAATTTACTCTGCTGAATATGTTATCTCTTTCACAGAACTAAAGAATTCAATTACGCATGATAAAAGCAATGTAAACATATGTAGACTACTATGTTTTTGTACTTTATGTTTAGCTGTATGCTGAATGTTGTTTAAATTTCTGCAATACTTATCAGGTCACAGTGTTAGAAATCAATAGATCAGTAAGAGTGAAGTAGCAGAAGTTCCAAAAGGGCTGAGTTAGTATAAAACAGTGGCGAGGACAAACCAGAAGACCAGTTGTGGTTGAAACATGGTGGCTATGGCCATTTAAATGAAGGCCTTATAAATATACTTTTTCCATTTTCAATTTTTACTTCTTTGGGGTGCCTGGATTTTGTTGTGTTTGAAAGAGTGGCAAGGATATGTTGATTTAGACTACGTACTGTGCAGTCAGCTCAGCATGTGATTCATCTGATATTTAGAAATGTAGGTCTGCTAACACTGCTATTTTGGGCAGGAAAGGAGGATTGTTTATTTGCTTTTGTATCTCTCGTATCATTTTCTGCATTCTGAGTGGTTGTATGTATTGCCACATGCCAACAATGAAACGATTGCAAATGGGGGTCTCAGTTGTAAATAAAATTCCACATTGCTTCTTGACTGTGCGAGCTATAGGTCCCTAAGCGTAGCCATGCTTTAAGCTATGTGCAGCAGTTTAATTAATTGGCAGCAGTCATTTCTATTAGGCTAATATATGCAACAAATTACGGTAAACTGACTGATGCAGTTGTATGGAGTGACATGTCAATGCCAATGTTGCTTGCGTTAATGCAATGTTGCTTGTGTTAACAAAAAATCTACAGACATTTATCAAGAATATTATAGAAATTCCGTAATAAAGTTGGAAAATTAGACTGTGCAGCAAATTTTTAACGAGTTGCTCATGTGTTTAAATCAGGCAGAAATAGCACATGCTGATTGGGCATATTTCAATTAGCTTACATGTTTTTTTTATAATGTCATGATGATGTAATGCTACTCTTGTGGACTAATCCTAACGTTTTACTCTCGTTTCTGTCTTTTCACCTGAGTGCCTCGAGATTGTTAAATGCAAATGATGTCATTTACAATATAACAAATTGAGTGGGCTTGCTGTGTGCGGCTGCATGTCCGCCTGGTGTAGCCCTGTACTCAATAGCGATCAGGGAGAGAAATTGCAGGTATTGACCAGGTTCATTGGCAGGCAGTGTTATCGACTCCACACGATGTCTCAATCAATGCCTGTACAGCTTGCGTTCTTGCCACTCTATAGGCATTTTGTGTCGCATTTGCAACAAGATCAATGGCACATGTTAAAAGCAATAAAGACTAAAGAATTTACAACTTTCACTTGTTTACATCAAAGAGCCTTCTTAAGTTGTGTTGTATGTATGAGGCGGCTCAGTCTAAGAAGCCCAGTTTCTATTGCGTTTAATGCATAGAATGATTTGTTACTGATAACATTTTTAGCTGTGTGATTCTCACTGCAGTAGAAAGGGGAATATGTAGCCATTTGTAAAGCCAAACAGTGCCGTTATTAGCCTCATGTGGGCCCTGTCAAGTGGTTTCTAGAGGACCCTGGCAAGTTTGCTTATTGTTTTGATCACCCATGTTCATGCCAATCTGTTTCACCAGTATCTACAGTATAATTACATATTGTAGTATTTTTGTATTACAGTATTATAAAACAAAAATAACTTAATGAGAAGACCTCTACTTCATGTAGCCTACTGCAAGTGGATATGACATCATAATCCATTTTATTGGTACTACTGTACTATACATAGGCCTATAGTTTGCATAGCATCATCATTTATTCATCACTGAGATAATACAAATCATTGGCACTAGTGATAGGACTTTGAGCTGTTTTATAGAAATGACCAAGGCTAAGATTTGTTTAAAATGTTTCAAACTGAAAGTGGACATGCTGCTTACTCTGCTCCTGTAATGCTTTTTGTGTTGGTTCTGCATCAATCAGTAGACAAATGCAAACAAATTAGAAATAAAAAGATTAAGACAAGTTAAGGAGCACATTCATTATTACATTATGCCAATAAACTATAAAAATCTAGGGTAAAGTAGGTGTAGGTATTCAACTTTTAGAAGCCCCCTAGTGGTTGTACTTGGTGCATTTGCACACTCTGCCAATGCCAGAAAACAGCACTGAAGCCAAAGCAGAGAGCACCATGCTTGAAACCAGATTTTATTTTTAAGTTAGATATTTTGGTCAGCATATTAGGCATTTTAATATGTTTTTGTAACTGCTTGTAAGATAACAATTGTTTGTTTGGGAGTACAGAAAATACAATAATGTGTACAGCCTAAATGCACTGTGTATTTGCATCACACTATGAAAATTATAGCATTTCTATTATTTACCCTTGAGATGAGCATATGCTGTAGTGGAAGCACAAGTATGTAGTGGAAGACATGACAGTGTATAGCTGTGTGTATATATCCACACCATTAGGAGGTGAGCTGGAGCAGAGAGCAATGGCGCGGTCGCTGTGACACTAGAACGTTCCACAGCCTCATTACGAGTGCGACTGGACAGAGCTGCTGGAAAACGGAGCCAGCAGCCATGAAGCCCTGTCACATCTCCTCAGCCCCATGTGTCTGCGCGTGCATATGTGAGGGGGATGAATGGGAATTACACTTTTGGGAACACTGATGGCGCATACAGTCAAGCTTGCATTATGCGGGAAAGGAAGAGTGCAGTAAAAAAGAAGCGAAAGACAGAATGAAATGTATTGAATTTGTAATAGAATTTAAAATTTAAGAGGGTGGGGGAATCTTCTAAAAATGGAAGCAATGGTTTATGAATGAGGCTAAATCATGTATGTTCAATTGAACTAGTTTTAATTATGCATTTGGTTTAGGTCACCCTTGAGTAATATAAACAAAAAACCCGAGGAAGTATGGGCATGTTTATATAGTGTGGCAGTCCTATTTGAGCAATTAGTCACAAATTAACAATTCAATCATAATTTTAAATTCTAATTAAAAGCATTTGCCTAGAAACATTCTAATTGATGTTTTATTTTAATTGAGTTTTTTTTTTTTTTT
>KN494732.1:9704-26791 GCA_000787155.1 Scartelaos histophorus | reverse complement strand
TTCTACAGAAACAGATCAATATATTTTAAGCAGCTAATAAAGAAACCTTGTACTCACATGACCTGGTCTTGATTGTCATGTGACCAAATGGGCATGTGTGTCATGTGACCTGTATTAAATTTGTGGAACATAACAGCCCCCAGTGGATCCATACATCATGTGAGCTGACAGTGCACATCCAATAACCTAAAGTGTAGTATCCCCCAGATGGGAGCGTCCTCTAATTGACCCATAACCCTTAACCTTGAGTCAACTCCTGTGGGGATGTGATGTCCAGCCAGAGAAATGCTTCATCTGCTCACAGCACGTCTACACTCACAGCCTCCACACCGACGCATGCCACACATGTAAATACTCACCACACATTGCACCAGGGGGGCAGCCAGAGACTCTTCTCCTTCTTGGCTTTATTGGAGCATGTTTCTGGCTGGTTGTTCCTCCTTGCCTCTGTCTCGCTGCTGTTCTTCACCTTCTCCCCCTCCCTGTCCCCCCTCTCAGCGCTGCGGTCCAGGTCCAGCTCTGTCGCTGATGGGGGGAATCCAGGCGATGCACGCACACATGTAGCACGCAGCACGTGCACACAGCTCCTGGCGATGCTTTGACGGTTGTCACTTTGACACACAGCCGTCTTCAGATCCTGCAAATGCAGCTGCACTCCTCGAGAGAGCCTGCAACCCCGCACAGCACTGCACGGCACCTCACACAAGCACAGCTGGTCTGGGCTGAAGACTGTGGCGTTGTCTTTTCTGCTGCTACTGCAAAGGGACGTCTCTATGGTGTCATTGGGAGCTTCTGCGTTAAAGAATCACCCATCGTGACTTATTAAGTCATCGAGACCAAAATGAATTATGCACGCCTCCTGCTAAAGGATCCGCTGATGCACATCGTCACTTTTATTTCCTCAAGCCATGGCAGTCCTTCATCGACCAAGTCGCTTTAATGAGGCCATTTCAGGGCTACTTTTTAGTCCAGAGATAGAAGGAGCACTTGGTGATGACAGATGTTATACTGGGCAGTGATGCTAAAACAGGTTGGTTGGTCCAAGACATGAATCAGCAAAAATGGCATCGCTCTCATCTAAGTTAAAATGATCATCCTTACTGTTGATACGCTGCTATGTTGCTCCAGCTCTTCCATTTAGACGAGCCCTTCTGAATTGTTTGTCTTCATCACCCTTTGAAACTCTTGAATAGAAAAAATCCGAACTGTGTGTGAGCGGTGCCCCCTCCTCTTGTCTCTCCTCCGTGGTGCAAGCAGCTTCCCAGAGTGGCCTGTCAGCATCAATATTTAACAGGAACCTTCTCGCTGTGTTGCTGTCACAGTCCAAGTCTCTAGCGTCAGACGATGCACCCTTTCTGCCTCTTGCTTCTTCCTATTCTTGCTTCCTTTGCCCTCTCACCCGATTTGCTGCTCTCTTCCCCTGACCCCTCTCCTACACACCCACTTTGATCCTCCCCTACAGTCCTACAGTCACTCTGCTCTCTTTCGTTAGCTCTTTCATTATTGGTTGCCCTTCTGTCCTTCACTTGTACGCACCCTTAAGCAACAGTAAGTCCGTGCTGATTCATTTGGCCCATATCACACTCAGCGCAGCATTGTCTTGTGCCCTCATCTCTACGCTGACTCCTGCCCTGTCTATCTTCTCCCCCATACCCCCGCTCTTGTCTGCAGAATGCACTGTATCCTTGTTGCGGCGCTCTGACTCATACTCTCTCCTCCCTTCTGCTCCCTCCCCAGAAGCTCGCAAATGTTGACGGGATCCTATTGTCTCCTCTTTGTCTCACCGATCTCTCCAAACAGACACATCGTGGCACGACAGATGGAGGGACATCTATTGGTGTCCTTTTCTTGGAAATTATCTTATCAATCCAGGTGTCTTCGAGAGAGAATCTATCGCCTCTCCAGTCTCTGTGTAGGACATTGCCCCAAAGATAACATAAGTACATAAGTGGAGAAAAATAGCTGAGGAGACAGAAAAGAAATGATGCCCCCAGGTTGTGTTGAAGTGACAGCAGTGAGGATGGGGAGAGGGGAGTGTGTGTATGTGTGTGTGTGTGGGTGGAATGGAGAGATTGTTGGATGTGGTGGGGAGGAGGGGTGGAGGACATCACGGAAGAAGGTGGACGGATGGATGGATGTGTGATGCTGATTTATGGATGAGTGGTATGACAAGTCAGTGTAGTGAAAGAAAACTCATTCAGTTTGTTCACATGCAGAGGACACTCCGGCCAGGCTCATCGCTGGAGTCCTCGACATTTCTCATTATCTAACTTATGATTAAAGGAAACATACTATGCAAAATAACTTTCATGAGCTATGTTATAACAGTGTTCTAATTAAGGCCAGGCTTTGGATTTAAAATAAAAATAATGGCTTCAATCAGAGAAGTGATTCCTGCTCTGACCAAGTTCTGTCATGGTGTCCTTTGGCAAGACACTACTCACCTTAGTATGAATGTGTGAGTGAGTGGTGGTAGAAATTGGTGCATTAAGAGGCTTTGGCAATGAATATTATTATTAAAACGTAACCAACATTCACAGCTGTCCCTTTTTTTATATATTTTTTGCCACAGTGAGCAACATTAAAGAGGAATTGTCACAAAACTGAACCTAAACATGAGATATCCCTGCTAGCTACTCCAGACTTTGTTATTGCATCACTTTGATTTTTTAATGCTTCTGACACGTTCTTTCGGTGTTGTTGATGATGGGTCAAATGCAGAAGGGTGACAATGGAAACACTAAAGTATACCTTAAATACTGGGTACAATGAGATTTTTTTGGCATGTAACCTATTTGTACCAAAGCATTCTTGTAATAGGGTGTTCAAATTCCATTGTTTTGCCTTATGCTCAAATTTTCCCTCTGTCATCAGTTCTCTGCCTCCCTGTGTCTTTCTCACTCGCTGCCTTTTGCAATCACCAAACTGCAGCCCCCACCGGCCCTTGAAACACAGTCAGTTTATTGCCTTATTCTCTCCATATTAGGCCTCTCCCTCCTTCTCTTTCTCAACGCTTTCTTCCTCTCTCCCCTCATTTTTGTTTTTTCTTCCATCCCGCATTTGCTAAAAGAAGCTTCTAGAGGATGGGCATGGACAGCCTGTAGCAAGCGAAAGGGAATGCTCGGAGGGTATGTTAACACCATTGGTAACCCAGACGTTACATGAATAATGCAGTAGTGGTATGTACCGGGCATAAAGACATAGTAACGTCTGTGTGTGTGTGTCATTTAGATACACATGCAGGAGCACTGGTTACCTGAGTAATGCTGGGACTAAATCACAACGCGCACACGCAAAGCATCGATAATGAAGGTGGAGTGAGAAGGCGAACAGCAAAAATCGATGAAACATTGAACACTATAGTGCACCATATATGAACGCTTGTGGTACTGGAAATAAAGAGATGCTGCTAAGGGACAAAAATGGCAATCCGGCCTGACAAATGGTAACGTAAATCATTGACCGTATAAATGAAACATCAGAACCATTACAGATGTGTGAAGAGGGCCAAAGTGAAATGTCGGAATTGTCCTTTTGGCCCCCAGCATCTCCCATCGCTGTCATCTGTGCAGTCAGCCATATGGGAAGAGTGAGTGAAGGGACTTGTTGTAGTCAAAATGATTAAAGAGGCACTATGTAACAAATCTGCTGAAGGGTCTGGCACCTGCTATTGCTTTGCCCTGAGTGTTCCACATTATTCCAATACACATGATTTTTATTGCGAGAAAAAATACCTGTTTGTTTCAATAGAGATAAATGGGTTTAATAATCCAGAAATGTTCATTTTGTCTTCTTTTGCACAAATATGTAACCACTTTCACTAAACATAAATAGAATTATATACAAGACTTAGTTTTACTTTTCTGTTTTCTGTATTCTGAAATGTACACATTTATTGAAAGGACAATTAATGAAGTAACTAATAATACATTTTGATATTTCTACTGTTTGTATTTCTTTCGATATACAGTACAATTTTGTAATCAAATACACAATTACAATTCTGTAATCAAATATTCTGAAAAATGTACAATTTACACTTTGCAGCTGATGTCATCAACATTCCCTGGTGGTGTGATGCTAACTGTAGGCTCTGCTCCATCTAAGACTTTATTAGATTTTAATCTGTGCATCATTTTTAACACAATTGGACCAGGAAGGACTCACTTAGCTGGAGCTGCAACAGGTCATACATTACATGTTGTTACTTCCTGTAGTCGTGCTCAGCCTGATTTAACTGGCAGCTTGTTTGAACTTGTTCTCTGATCCAATGACCCGTGCCCTGTCACAATCCATACGCTGTAGTTCAAAAGCTGGATGGGGGCGAGGTCGGTCTGAGCGACCTGCCAGGTCCATCAGGCCACCATGACTGCAGGAAGTAACAACAGCTGATATATGACACGTCACCACCAACACCGGCGACAGTCCTCAAGATGCATCTAGCAGCTGAAACATGTCAGCAAGTTAAATACAAGTTAATGAAGACAAAATTAATGTTTTTTGGATTATGAAACACATCTATCTCCATGGAAACAAGCAGATATGTTTTCTAGCAATATAAAGCACATGCATTTAAATAAATGCAAAATAGAAAATGCTGTGGAACTTTCAAGGGAAAGTATTTGTGAAAAAAAAAAGAAAAGTCATACTCTGGAACCTGTAGACAAAGCCATAACATCCCCAACAGATGGAAGACTCTACACCAGAAAAAGTTGCACAGTAAATCTTTTTCGTTGGCATTTGCGTTTGTATTCGCTGTTCCTTTAGAACTGCATCAACAGCTTTCCAATTCAATTTGGTAATAGTCTTTCATGACAGCTTTTTAAAACAATTTATTGAACCAAAACATCATCCATCACAGAAACTGCCAAAACCTGTTATCAAGTTGTCAAGAAATGTCAATATTCACCCAAAGAGGCATTTTGTTTTTTTTCAGGAGCCCATGTTACACAGTGGGTTTTGTTTCATTCATACATGTTTAAAACACAAACCCTGCATATTTAGAGTTCTTCTCTTAAAAAGAAAACGCTTTGTTCCACCTTATGATGCAATGTGACAATAAGTGGAAGTGCTCGACTGTGTCTTTAAACTCCATACACCTTCATTAGAAGGATTTGGATAATTTCAGCCCTGGAATTGCCATTTCTACAAAAATAAAAAATAAAAACTATGTGTGAATGAAATAAAACAAAACTTGTCCTAACATGGCTTGAAGCTCACAAGAGTACATATAGAATCTTTAAAAGATCTACAGTTTCAGTAAAATCTGATAGTACTTGCATAATTATTTACTGGCTTACATATTGTCTGGGGTTTATTGTAGATTACGGCGTCTGTCTGTGAGTTGTAAGATCTTTCTGTGTCTAAGTGGGTTTCCTCTAGGTGCTCTGGTTTCCCTAGCAGCCCAGCAAATGATCTGTCAAAGATTTTCCCTACTACAGTACCTCCTGGTCCCGACAGGTCGCGAATCCTAGCAGGAAATGTTCCAATGTGAACCCTAATGTATACTTTATTTTACTGGTTTTACTGTTAGAGATATAAGCAGTTAGAGTCTGAGCCTTGAACTTTCTTAGGTCTATCCCTTGGTGTATTTAACCACTCTCAAATGCTTCTAGTGTACTTAGGAATGACCCAACTGTGAATATATGATCAAAGTACACACAAACGAATACACTTTCAACTTGACTTTGTTGAAATATTCAGTAAGTGAGAATAATGGACATACCACGACATTTCCAGTTTGTCCTTTCACATCAGTGTATTAAATATGCATTCCATGGCCATTCTGCAGTTTAGACAACAGTAAATTGATAGTGAATTCAATATTTACACTATGCGCTTTCTGTACAGTAGGCTGGATGAGTGGGCTGATACATTTCTTATACACCGTACCGGGGGAAAAGTTCATGTCTTTGTGCACGCCTGTCACTAGCGTTCTCATCACTCGGCGTGGCTCACCATATGACTCGGACCAAGATGGCAGAGAAGTCATAGATGGGAAGTGGGCCATATTCAGTGATCTTAATCAAACATGCTGTATGGTTAGAGGAGCGCCGTAGTGTGCCGCTGTATTGGTCTCTATAGCCTGCATGTGTGTGCCTCTTGCATCACATCCTATGGTCACTCGCCACATTCAGTCAACGTCAAGACAGCTCAGCGTACTCCTATGATGGATGCATTTACTGCTGTTAGGAAAGCACTTTGCCTCCATTGCATACTCAAGCATATTTATAATGATAGAGCGGCCTGTTACACTATAGAACATGGTTAGGTAGAGTTCTGAGTAATGGGGTTCTACACATTGAAATCTAGAAATATGATTCTAAATACGATTACATTTGTATCAGGTTTTCACATAAAAGAACTTAATAAATGCTGATAATGGATCTTCTGAGTTTTACGACTGACTTAACAGACTAGTCCCCATATCTTTTGCCTTTGATTCTTCAGTGTTAATGCAGAAACTTACCAGGAGTAATGGGAACCACAGAGCATCGCTTTGGAAACAGAGATCTCAAAAAGGATATTCCATATGTATCACTGACGATTCTGCATAAATTAAACTCATACCGATATCAAGTTTCACGCTACTGCCACTTAAATCCTTCATCTGGTGCTGTATGTAGTATTTCTGGGACCGGTTTGTCTCCATAAAGATGTTGTTGCTTTGCTTTGATAAAATATAGACCCGATCTATCTCCATGGAGACAAGCAGATGATACCCAAGTTATAGGTCATACCCCATTAGAAAACCCCACGGTGCACCTTTAATTGTTGCTGAGAGGTGTATACATCTACCAATACTGACTAAAAGCCTATTGTACATCTGGTTTATAATACAATATGGCAAGACTTTAGGAAACTGCACTAGTTTATTTATCATTAGCCTGACAGAGCAAGCCGCAGGGAGGAAAAAAAACAGCTCTACATTTAGCTGCAGTGCAACGCCGACCTCTCTATTCTCTGCCTCATAACACACATTTTCTAGCAACTTTATTGAATTCCTTCAGAAAAACACTGCACGTATTGATCATAATTGTTTTTCTGATTTAACTTTAGGTCGTATACACCGGGAGTCAATTGAATAGCTTTTTTTACGGCACAGCATATTTCAAACTGCATGCATCTTCAGTCTTTGCAGTAAATACACAAAGAAAGCAATCTTATTCCAAAGCTGGCACCAAACTGACCCATAAAAGATTCCATTAGGAAACGGAGCAGAATCAATGACCCCTGGCACTGCTGTTGTTTCTTGGAGAACTTAAATGCAGTGGCCAACCTAGGCATGTAGTTTAAAAAGTCTCCAGCATTACACGTAAGAAAAGTCATATTTGGACAATTGGTGACAGGGACGAGCTTGGGAGGAGCTTGGACTAGAGCTGCTGTTCTTATGTAGGTTAATGTAAAACTAAACCATTAATGCTCTTGAAATTAAGATAAAAAATTAATTTCTGAAACATACCAAGTTGTGTTTATAGGTGACCTTTCTTTCCTTCACGTTGTAGTCAAAGCTATAGTCCATGTGTGACAGGGCAGAGATGGGAGGAGGCAGGAGCTAAATAAGGAATAAAGGCCGGGGCACTGGAGGAATGTGTCTGTGTTTGTGTGAGCCAGCCTACGTGGTAATTCATGCATGCATCTCCTTGTTCTTGTGGGAGTCTTTCCTTAAGCAAATCAAATCCAGTACTATAGCAATTTACTATTTACTCTCAGCATTTTCTCTTCAAAGTATGCTGTTGTTGCAATGGAACAATATAATATAGTGTAAGGGTAAAAATCTTGCGCAAATTTTCCTTTGCATTTTGTGGAATATTTATTATTCAAAATTGACATAATATACACATTTTAAAATTATATTAAGTTATAATAACGATATATTGGTATTATAACTTAATATACAATAATATTATAACTTAATATACAAATATATTTGTTCCAATCACTGATGATGACTTGCTTCCCTCTAAAACGCATCATCAACAACTCAACCCAGCCCAGGGTTATGGCTCCACCTTGTGTTTTAATTATGTATTACAGTTATTATAACCTGTATGTTGAGGGGGGGGAAATGTTTTGGGAAATACACTATACAACCAAAAATTATATTTAGTAGTGTCAAGCAGCATTTTTGCTGTTTTATTTACCTAATAGTTTTTGCCTATTGTAATGCAACATTAACTTTCTCTCCCTCCTGTAATTCATTCCAGGCCAGTAGCAGTCTTTTGTATGATCCCTTTAAGGTCAGCACGTTCTTTGAGGGGGGCACTCATGCCTCACAGCAAGAAGGTTACGGGTTTGATCCCCGGGTCGCTTGGGCCTTTCTGTGCGGAGTTTGCATGTTTCCTCCCCGTGTCTGGATGGGTTTCCTCCGGGTGCTCCGGTTTCCCCCCATCACCCAAAAACATGCAACACCCTATGAACAGGGACCATTGACCGTCAGTTCCTCCCTCCTGTGGGCTCACCACCTGCAGAGGGGTTCATAGGGTCTGGGTCTGGTGCATAGAGTAATGGGCAGTGTGCTGCCCCCGCGACCCAGCTGGATTAAGCGGGAGAAAATGGATGGATGGACATTCTTTGAGGATCTTCACTGCTGGCATTATTCTGGCCGCTGTATGACTCTTTGAGTCATGCAACTTAAATCTCTTAAAGTCTGTTCACAATATGTGTGTGAGCTCACAGTCCTGCAAACCAGTACACAGTTCCTCACCTCAAATCACATTCTGCTTCACTTTGATTCTTGGATTGGACCAGATGTCTTTTGGCTCATTCGCTTGGGCACTAACAGATGTGTCTTGAACACGTATTTCAATGACTCTAGTGGACTGTCCTCACATATTTGTTTAAAGGGCAAAAGTGAGGACTGTTTTGATACACTTCACTCATAAATAACTAAAAGGAGGATATATTCAGTCATTGAGTCTGCTTTATTCATTTTACTACAAACTGGTGTCTGCTAAACTTTTACATTCATTGTGCACAATGCTCAGCATTTATGTGTTTTTCTTTTAAAAAATACATTCTTAAAAATATCTTAATAGTTAAAACATTTACATTTCATATAAAACCCCCAATATAAAAAGTGTGCAATTTTGCAAGCCAGATTTATGATGCAATTTATATGCAAACCCAGATGCATTTTGTTTCCTTTTGCAGATCAACAGCAATTATTCCTATTACAATTATTACTATTATCCTGCCCCTATAGGCCATTGGTGTTGACCCTGTCCCAGCCACAGTGGTTATGCTGCTTACAATTGTTATTTTAAATGTATATTTATAGGGCACATGATTTAAAATAAGGGCAACAATTTGATGTGTGTGCTTTAAGTTATAACAGGCCAACTAAACATTACAGAACCAGGTTGAACTAAGCCTCATATCCACAGATGACCCCCACGTCCTCCTTGTGTGAGCAGTTATGTTCTCCTACTTTGGACCTCTTGCACTCCAGCAGTGACTCCTCAGTGCCTGTACACTCAACATTGTCCAGTTGTATTTTAACATTGTCCGCAGCTGCTCCCAGAATGGCTCTTTTCATGACCGCCAGAGCAGTGCTGTATCCCAGCTGTCTGCACACCACAGTACCAGCCGCTTTAGTGAAGAGGTCATCACACACTGACCCCCACTCTCTGCGGATATAGATCTCCACTCTGCCCCGGTCTGGTAGTCCATCTGCACTGATGAGGCGCACAGATCCTGCCCGCTGCTTCTTACCCCTCCTCCTCTGTCCTCTGCGCCGGGGCTTTTTGTAGATCTGATTGCCCTCGTGAGTATCTGCCAGCTTCTCTCCAAGTCGTGCCTTGTCCTCTTTGGTTGATATTTGGGTGCTGTCAGTTGAAGTTCTGGTAGTTTTGTGTAAAGTTGATGTGGGTTTTGGGGTCCAATATGGCGGCCGGGGGGTGGTCCCAGACACAGGTGGTGGAGAGATGAGGGGGCTAGTCCTAGGTGAGGCTGTGGTCAGCACACCTGAGGGACACACAGAACCACTCTTAACTTGAATGAACTGCATGTTCAAATGTTATATAAATGTTATATATCTGAGGTATATCCAGAATAAGTCACATTACTTTCGCCAAGTACATTTTCTTAATATTTACAAATAAATCATCATCCCCTATATTTAAAAAAAAATTTAGACACAGACACAAAAAACAATGTCCAAGCAAAAACTGAAGCAGAAACATTTATTTAAGAGTTAAATAAATTTGATACCTAATTTAAATAATGTAGTGCAATCAACTTACATAAAAAGCACATTAATTATTTTTCTGTGGGCCAGCCATAGAGTAAACAGTTAAGGATGAATGACAGACGGTAATACCACCGTACCTGAGGTTTACAATATTGTGTTGCATTTAACAAATGTATTGGTTCTTTAGACTTTTAAGTGCAATAATAATAAAATAATTGTAAATCTTAAAGTAATTAGTACCACAGAGAAAACCTCTTCATGAACAATTATTGTAATGAGCGCTTACTACCCTCCAACTTTTCATTGGATTCTGCTGACAAGCTGTATTTGTTAAAAGTGCCTGATCAAAATGTGTTCAGTATTTTAAGTACTCATCTACTCTCCACTAGTAATTCTAAAACAGAAAAAGTGCTGTTATCTTTCAAGTTTTACTTCAGGAAATGGGCTCCAAAGCTCCAGGCTGGAGCTGCCTCACCCACTCCCCTGGCTTCTTTGCTTTCTCTAACCTCCTGTTACAAAGTCTCTGTGTAGGTAGTCATGTAACATTGTTTGATTGATGAATTACGGGGTTTTATGAAGAACAATGAAAATGAAAGATATAAAATATTAAAATGGTCACAAATTAATTAACAGTTAACAATTGCAATTCATTAATGGGAAAACAAAAATGCCTCCCTTTAAATCTACAGTATGTACAAATTCAGCTGCCTTGCAAAATTTACTAGCCACTACCTGATTCTAATTACACTTTGATTACAGAGTAAGTCACCTTTGTTCTAAAATGTCTAAATAAAAACACAAATGATTGCAGAGAGGAGTAGGATTCTCTCTGGCTTAAGGCTCTCACCTCCACCTCGTGTCATGGGGGGGCCTGCCCTGTCTGAGGCATGAACGGTGGACCTGAGGGTGGGGGGAGCAGGGTGATCAGGGTCGGTGGGGGGCCTACCAGTGGCTGTCCTGGGGGCAGCTCGGGTCTCAGTGGTCGGAGGAAATGTGGTGGTGATGGCCTTGGTAGGTTTTTGGGTTGGACTCTTGGTTGGAGCCCTGGTCGTAGTTGGGAGAGTGGTTGTTTTGGGCTTCCGGCGCGGAGGTGTGGGTTTAAAGATGGGGGGTTTAAAGACAAAGGGTTTCCGGGGGGACGGGGGTCTTCTTGTGGTGGTTGTTGTGCTTTGCGTTGTGGTGGGGACAGGAGTTGTGGTGGGTTTCTTGTCAATTACAAACTCTGAAAAGCAATTGACAGAAGAGAAAAGACAAAAATATATGAATGAGGGAAACATTTGAGTTTATTATGATTATGTAGTGCACAGTCGGCCTACATCTACAGATAAACCCCAAGATGTGAAACTTAGTCTAAAAACACACATCTGTAGTAAACTTGTGATTCCAGCAGATGGCAATGTTTTCTCTAAAACTAAGTCAGTACTGTCTCTTCTTTGCCCTAACTGCAGTAACCACCTCTGCTCTTTTGTATAGCAGGAAGTACAGATTTTTGTATGTTTTTGTCCAAACATAACCACAGAGTGCTGAAAATATTTACAAATGAAGGCCACAGTGAATTCATATGGCTGTATTTAACACAGAAATTCCAAATTTAACACAGAAAACTTTAATAAGGCTTGGAACATGTATTTTAGGGCTGTATTGCAATGTATTATGCAGGTAACCCTTTGGGGGTTAGCTAAATATAGTGCTTACAGAAGCAAAAATATTATTTAAAAATCAAAAAAAAAAAAAAAAAAAAAAAAAAGTCAAATCAAATCTAAACAGTGGTATATTCTTACCTTCCTTGGGGTGGAAATGAATGAGTTTTCCTTTTATCTTGACAGGGGAAGGCTTTACACTGCACTTTCCTGGAGGTGCACGCCTAGAAATAAAATAATGAATGAATACAGGCGTCTCTTATCATCAGATAATCCCATCACAGGACACACACTGACTGGTTACCTAGATGGGTCCACTATTTTATATATGACTCCTGCTCTGGCTGTAGCGCTGGGAGATCCTGTGGCCAAGAAGTACAATTCCCCTGAAACCAGATTTAAAAAAAACATTTGTAAGGGAAAGTTTGAACAAAGAAAGGATGCTCATTAAGTCAAATCATGTGTTTGAAACAGACGAAGTGCCCAGTAATCAGGGCTGTCTTCTTTCAACTGGAAGCGACTGGGAAGCAGAAATTACTACTGTTCATTGCTTTGAAGTTGGGAAGACTAAAGAGTTTGGGGTTTTTTAATGCAAGAAATAAGTGTTTTTGTCTCTCTCTGTAACTTGCTCTTGTCCACTTACAATTCAGCTTAATTGCACATAATTATAAGTGTACCTTCTTTAATGATGCCTTATGCCAGAGTTTTGCATTATATATTTGTTGTACAGTATCGGGATGATTTCATCCTCATAGTGGGTGGTTCAAACTTTATATTAGTAACATGGCCTCTGAACTCACTACAGTATATTTAAAGTCAAACTAAACACTAAATCAACTTTTTTGCAACTAAACTTATATGGTGTTAGCACTATATTAGTGTTAGCATTGTTTGCTCCTAGTGATTTTTTGGCAATTTTAGTGCAAACTAGATAAATCTGCAGCGTTGTGTGAGTGTGCGCTGCCTCCAGGAGATATGGTCACTTCATGTACTATGTGACATCACGCAGGATTGTCCTGATTACAGTCAGAGAATCCTGATCATAAATACCTGGCTGCAGGTGTGAAGTTTGAACTATAGATTAGACCAATGACATTGTTCCTTATACGTACAAACCCAGCCTCCTCACTCATCACTTTACTTTTCAAGGTTGCGCCCAGTTTAGCAGCTTTGTTTGAAATGTGGTTGTGGATGGAGTTTAGGTATCAAGTTCCACTTTAAGCAAAGTATTTCACCTGTCTCCTAACTCCATTAAATATTATTGGTCTATAGAAAATAGAATGAGATTATAGATAAGATTAAAAGCTACTGAACATCATATCACCATTCTGAAAATGTATAGCTTTATAGTTTCGTGACTTATTTTTCAGGCTTTTTAAATTGGAATACTCCGGAATCTTCAAAATTTGGAAACATAATGAAAAATAAATGAGCATAATGTACCTGTAATGAGGATAATTCCATTGCACTCGGGGTCCTTACCTGCCTCATCCTCAGCGAAGGAGATGATGTACTTATAGTAGCTGTTGATGAGTTTGGGGAAGCGACAGGTTTGGTCTCGTCCCATACAGATCTCATTATACTGCCATTCACCTGTCAGGGCATTTTCCTTCAGAGACATCAGACGTCTGCCAACAAAATTACATGTTATTATGCATTATTGTAATTACATAATGCTAAGTACTTACCATATTGAAAGATAAATGTCAAAAGTTGAAACACACACCCGCTCATAAAGTCTCCAAAAATGTAGAGCCCATTGAGATTTGGCATCTGACAGCCTCGGTAGATGTACCCCCCTGTCACGGATTTGCCCAGTTTGTGAGGGTACGCAAAGATAGGCAGTATGTCATCTGCAGAAACAAAAAGGATAATGCAAGAAAGACACAAAATTAGCTTTCTTATGTTGAAATCAAGTAGTTATATCAGTATTTTGTTATCCTTCATTATTGTTACAGTGTTGCTGGTTTCAAGGCAGTTCATTATTAGGGATGTACTGATATGACACCAAATACCAATATTGGATATCGGTGCTGACATTCAAAATTTTCATGGATGGGATATCTGTTCAGTCACTTTCCAGTTTTAATTCATAAATAAAACTATGTATGTATGTATGTTTGTATGTATTTATTTATTTATTTTTAAGTTGTAGTTACTTTAAATAACAGTTACAAAACAAATTTAACAAATTTAAAACCGTTTGCTCGTTTTGCACTGATGCATCAGCTTCTGTGGGATTAAAGGAAACAACTCAGTGGATTATCTGTGCTCTTTCTGTGGCAGAGGGACGTGCTGCTCATGGCGAGTCTGTTCTGTGCGTATATCGCATACATAGAGTCTACGTTATGAATAGGATTTTTTGACTAACAAAATAGCGAAAAAACAATTCAGGATCATTTAGAGCGGTTAATAAGTTTGACTAACAAAATAGCGAAAAAACAATTCAGGATCATTTAGAGCGGGTTAATAAGAACATTTTAAGACCAAGATGACGAGGATCACTGCAGCAGGTACAGAGAGACGAGCGACAAGATCCTAATGTAAGTCAATGGAAGCCAGGGGTAGAAGGAGCCGGAGGAGCCTCCTGTCGCACTTCCTATTTTGCACGCGGCGGCTAACGCCTTAACTATGTCCATTCATATATACAGTCTATGGTTGGTAACTAGTGGCTCCACTGAGCAAGATTAGGTAGCTTGTCTGATAGAGCTGTGCTGACGGGCTCGCCTCAGTTGCACTCAAACAAAGTTGTTTGACGGCGACTCTTCCCCGGCGTTTCAGTGCTTGAGGTGGTACTTGAGACTGGTAGATCTCCTACAGTAAACTAATTCCCCATTGCATAAAGTGCAAACAACCTTAGACTTGTCGATGTCTCCACTGGGAAGCTTTTTAAAAATGAATTTTCCCTGAAGCAAACCTGGTGGCTTTGTAGCTGCATCCACGCTGGCATGTGGCGTTAGTTGTGTATTTCACAGTAGCTACAGGTTCAAAAACTCATTGACCCCTACAGTGCAGTTCGGCGAGGTATACATCCGTGCTGAAGGTGAAAGTCATCATAGTTCACTTAATATAGACCCAGCTCCCCGCCCAACTTTGAGAATAGATTAACGGCAGTATTTTTTTTATATCGCCCGATAAGAGTCCCATATTATCGTAGCGCGTTAACGCCGATAACGGCCCACCACCAATTTTTATATATGAAATTTGCTTTACTTGTGGGCTTTATGACAAGATAAATAGATTTTAAAACATTAATATCAATAAATATTAGGCGCAACAGTAAGACCTGTATGGGATATCATGTTGGGCCCTTCCTTGGTAGACTGAGCATAATTCTCAGGAATACTCAGGAAAAGTCCTGGGGGCAAATTTGGGGAGTCGATAAACATGCTATTTCCCAGGAATTAGAGGGTACTGATTCCAAATATGTTTGTTACCAAACTGAATTGTGAGTTTATTTTTAAGAGTAGTAATTAGCATAATAGCATAGAAGCCAGGCTAATCAAATTAAAGTTCCCTTTAATTGAATGGATTTCATAAAAAGTTCAGAAAAGAAATGTCAACATATTGCATCAGATAAATATTATAACTAAGAATGAAATCACCACATAACTCCTGACTCCTAATTGCCATACTTAAATAAAAACAAGGCTATATTTTGAAGTAGACCAATATTATTTTCACAGAATAGAAGCATACTAGAGCTTGGAGAGCATCTCACATCATCGATGACAACTCTCTGATTGACAAGTCTTTTTTTCAAGATGTTGGGGACCTGAGGCTCTTCCTCCTACATTACCAAGCCCTAGTATGGAGACAATCGAACATAACAAATCCAGTTCTACCACCTGTAGAGGAAATGGGATGGAACATAATCAATGGAAACCTGAAACCCAAACTGATGTTGGTTGCTACAATCCTAAAAAGATGCAACTTGATAAGGCAAACAAATGCAGTTGTCACAGTGCTGATCTGCTCTGTACAGGTGGCTGCAAATGTAGAAGTATTCCAGATCACCCATGCCAGAATGCTGGCAGTACAAACTAACCATAATTACGGTAAGATAGCACTTCATTCTCTAAAATCCATATTTCACACTTTAAACACAGCATAAAATAACACACATTTAACACAACAAAAAATCCTGATGTGTGACGTTTTGTGGTTTTTGCAGTGACTCCAAGGAGGATGATTACAGTGTCTCCTAAAGTTGGAGAGGCAGCCTCTGTTAAGCTAAAATGTCTGTAAATAAATCTGATTTGTATTTGTGGGATTTATATTCATTCTTAGTTTGATTTCCAGTTTAAGAGTAACTAAAACTGATTTTTTTTTTGTATGTGGTTTGCCGTTACCTTTATCCCATGTGCTAATAAATGTCATATGCTCTGACTTGTTTTCTTACCTTGATTCCAAGCAGTATGTCAGTCCTGGTTTATAAAACTCAGAATTGTCCTTTTTTTTTTTCTGACCAATAAGAGTAAAGATCAACAGACTCCATCCATCCAGTACTTCTCAGAGCACATGCTGAAGGCTCAAGAGCACATCTGTACTCAGCTCTCTTTAAGAGCAGTGATAAATCTGATTTTAAAGTCCACATCTGTGGAAGGGCCTCAGTTTTTGGACTCACCCAGAGACGAGTTTTGACAGAGTTTTCGGTCGTAGCAGCTGAAGCCTTCTTTTGCTCTCCAGCCGTAGTTCCCTCCTGTCAAACAAATGAGTCACTTTAATGTACATAATTCAAAAGTCCTATGTTACACAAAATCGATTCTTATGAGCCATGTTAGAATTAGGGTTCCAGCTTTTTCAGTTCCGATACTAATAGCGATCCTGTGGCATTAAGTACTCCTGTCAAACAAATGAGTCACTTTAATACACAGTAAATAAAAGTCCTAAAATTACACTAATTACTAATAATTACTAAATTATTTCAAAAGTCCTATATTCCACAAAATGGATTCTTATGAGCCATGTTAGAATTTAGAATGTTAGAAGGGATCCAGCTTTTTCAGTTCCGATAATAGCGATACTGTGGCTTTAAATAAATGTAGGGGCATACCGGCTTGACAAAGCCTGATCTCGGAAGCTAAGCAGAGCCGAGCCTGGTTAGATTTGGATGGGAGACCACTAGGAATTCCAGGTGCCACAGTGGGGCGGCAGTTGCAAAAATAACTGTGGTGTATCCTTAGGCAAGACACTTCACCCACATTACCTAGTATGGAAGTGGTGTGTGCAAGTGATGGTGTGGTGGTCGGAGA
>KN494730.1:0-10996 GCA_000787155.1 Scartelaos histophorus | reverse complement strand
AATGAAATACACTTGAGTGATGCTACAGTGCAGATGCAACAGCAATACTCAACTTCGCAAGCTTCTGCATCTTACAGTCAAAATCCATAAAACTCTTCTTGTACTCAGTCAAACGTCTTGTTGTGCACGTACTCCTTTCACGCGGTGTCAGGTGTGATGTGAGGCTATGCATATGCATTGTTACTGTGAAAGGGCTTCTCTTGCCATGAGTCTGCTTGTCTCCATGGAAATAAACCCGTTTAAAGGTCCTATATTACACACAATTGACTCTGGTGAGCTTTAAGCTTGTGTGTGACTGAGCTGAGTTCCACACATGATTAGTCTGAACAAATCTCACTGACATCAGGAAAACTCAGAGCGTCATGATGACTGAATCAGATTGGTCAAAGTGAACAAGCTGCAGCAGACAACAGCAGAACAAGCTGAAAAATCAAACTTTAGTTCCATCCATTTGAGAGAAAAGCACAGACATCTTCTCTGTCCACAAATGCACAAAGCTCTGACTTTCTGCACTTTTTTCATTAAATAATCTTGACACTAAAATAGTCTGAAGTCCATCTGTCTGCATCAAAATTTGGTTTGTTGGGTGGTTCACCTTTGGCCTCCACACAAACCTCTGTACTGTGACGTTGGTCAGCCCACCTGATTATCCTCACAGGGGCCCACTCCAAGGTTTGTGAACTCACAAATATGTTGAGAATCCATCTTCTTGTACAATGATATAACATTATAACATAAGAAAAAAACAGTGTAATATGGGCCCCTTAACACTTCTGTACGCACACTGGCCAAACATCACGAGGTCCAGTATTCTCCTGCAGTGCCTCTGAGGCCCCGCTCTGGGAATCACTGGTCCAGATCAACCTTGTGCTCAATATATTTTTTTCTTTTGAAGGAGGCAACATGAGGAACATGGGCGTGGCCAGAGCGCGATACGACTACTCCGCCCGGGACCGAACCGAACTCAACCTGAGAGAGGGAGACACCATCAAGATCCTGTCCAAGAAGGGCCACAGCGGCTGGTGGAAGGGGGAGGTGTACGGGCGGGTGAGCACACACCACACACCACACACACCACACACACCACACACACCACTGTGTACTTTTAATAAGCCTAAGTATTTGAGTGAAGAGTGGTCCATCAAAGCATGGTAAGAAATAAAGTTTCAGATAACCTCAATTAGAAGCTGCATTAGGTTTTAGCTCCAAAAGATGTTTTAGGAAGAAATTTGGAAGAAAATGGAGACTTTTTAGAGGTTGCTCAAGCTTCATGAAGTTTCCTGGAAACTGACTAATTTGACTGACTTAACTAGTTTTCATGGATTTTTCATGGAAGTAATTTTTACACAAGTTTCAGTTTGTGTTTGCAAAATCAAATGACAAATTATTTGAATACGCCTTATTTATTTGGTTTACTATGTTATACTATAGAATAGTAATTTTCAAGTGTCTTGAGCAACCTCTAAATATTAATTAATTTGCATAAAATGTGGACCCAAATATTTTGAGCAGATATGGAATCAAATGTAGGGTTCTAATCTAGAGAATCTAAGAAAACATTTTGGACCACCCCAGGGCCTATATTACGCTATTTTGTTCTGATGTTGTTCTGTTCTGATGTCGTTTCCTCACCACAGACAGACCTGGAGTTGTGTTTTGTTTCATGCACACGTGTTTAACACACAAACCATGCAAATTAGGCTGAGTTCTTCTCTCAATCAGAAAACACTGCTCTACCTTGTGATGTCATGTGCTAAAACAGGAAGTGCTCCACTGTGTTTTTAAATTCTTTATCAGCACTAGAATCAATTGGGCAATTTCAGACCTGGAATCATCAATGTCTTCTAAACATAAGGTAAATGGAAGTTGTTAACTACCGCTTCATGACATCACAATTTGGAACAGAGCATTGTGAGCTTATGAGATGTAGACAGATTAATAATAAAGGATTACTCAAACATGTGAATGAAACAAAACACAACTCCAGGTTTGATTTTGAGGAGGTAACAACATTCTGACACAGCTTAAAGATCAAAATAGTCCATTTTGTGTAATTATAGAGCCTTTAAATACTGCAGATTTTCAAATACTTCAAATACAGGTCTAATCATGTGTGTGTTTGGCAGATTGGACTGTTCCCCTCCAACTATGTGGATGAGGATTATTCAGACTACTGCTAAAGGAGACACAAGCTTCTCTGGACATGTGCACCGCATTAAAATATATGAACCACTCCCGTGTGTCTCGTTGTGTCATTACACCTGAGCATCACGTGATTCAGCTCTCGATTCTGTAGGAAATCAAAATCACTACTGAGCTGCTTTAATATCATGGAACAGATACCCAATACTGCAGATATTCCTGTATCAGCACCAATGTTCAATAGTAGTATCGATATCCGGACCTCAGTAAAAGTCATCAACATTTCCCTAGCAATGTTCAGCAAAATCTTGGAAAAAAACAAACAAATTTAGGTAAATATCAACTTTAATTTAAAAATATCAAAACAAAAATGACACAATTCAGATATCATGTATGTGTGTATTGCCCAATGACACAAAAACGGACAAAAAGGTAGATGTGTGGGGTGGAAGGCTGCAAGATTTATGGGCTAATTATTATCGCCGTCTTGGGAAAAGCTCTATAATGTAACAACAAATGCAAACTCAAACGTGACAACATATTTAGTTTGAATTATCTTGTTTTGGTCCTGGTTTAGTCTTTTAAGTTTTGAATATAATAAAGACTGACCAGTAAATAAAGCAAATTTAGAGTTTTACTAAAATAATTCAAAACTATTATCTCAAACTTCAGCGTGGTTATCACATATTCCATTTTTCTTCTATTGTGCATCTCCTCGGTCCGGAGGCTCCAGAACATCTACTGGTAATACAACTCCAGGTTCATCCCATCATGGATTTCATCTGAACAAAGAGGTTAAAGTCCAACTTTTTCAGGTCTAGGTATGTCTGAGAAGGTAACACATTTGTAACATGGCTTGAAACTCAAGAGTCAATTTTGTGTAATATAAGACCATTTTTTACACTTTTGCGAAAAGAGCTAAAACTATTTATTTGGGAGTGATAAGTATTAGCAGGATTAGTATATTGGGTCTGTCCACAAGTACAAGTCAACAGTGAAAGGATACAGTCATCCAGAGACACATGGTCCTTGAATATGGTGTACCTGTGGACACAGAAATCACATACTGAACATGAGCCTGTACACTGGAACCTCACCATTACTTTATAGTCACCCTAAAGCGTACCATTTCTTTAACACTATTTTGTCATATCGTGTCCCGGTCTGAGCTGCTATGAGCTTCTTCAGGTCTCCAATGGTGTCGTCTGGGCTGAAACACAGAGTTAAGGAAGAGAACCTACAAGCTAACATGCCAATGTTGCTATACTTTAAAGTCAGATCAGTCTCTCATGTTTATGTGTCAGCGGGGCTGTTACGTGATGGTGTCTTTACACAAACATGTTCACAGACGAGGAAAAATCCTCTACAAGTAGTTTTCAGACATGAGGCTCACAATGCTAACAGTTACAGGAGTGAATCTGGAGCCAGGATCTCTGTTATGAATAGGATTTTTTTGACTAACAAAGTAGCAAAAATAAATAATAATTCAGGATCATGTAGAGCGGGTTAATAAGAACATTTTAAGACCAAGATGAACAGGATCACAGCAGCAGTTACAGAGACGCGACAAGATGCACAGCAGCAGTTACAGAGAGACGAGCGACAAGATCCTAATGTAAGTCAATGGGAGCCAGAGTCAGAAGGAGCCAGAAGAGCCTCCTGGAGCACTTCCAGTTTGGCACACGCCGGTTAGCGCGTTAGCTATGTCCATTCATATATATGGTCTATGATTACAACCAGTAAAAAGTTTTTTAGAATATCGATATTTGGAAACCAGTATCAGATCCAGCAAATTCTTCAGTATTAGCGCCAATATCCTATACCAGCTTTTAATCGTACATCTCTCACATACACCCTTTTTGTCCTTGACATATCACACTTTGATGATGGGAACATAAGTTATTGTCCCTTAAACCTCTGCCTTTAAAGCCACTAGAGCAACCTGGTCATCAGATCTTGAGCTAGTCTTGGTCAGAAGTACATTAGCCGGTGGATTAAACCCATTGTGCTTATTTTGGGCTGATGGGGGAAAAGAAAGTTCATAGAGGAAATCCACCTAGACAAGGGAGAACATGCAAACTCTACACAGAAACATCTATATCGTCCAGGAGTTCAATCCAGGATCTTCTTGTCCCATCTTGTGGAAAACAGTGCTATCCGCTCACAACCACTCCAGCATTTAAAATACTGAAAAGTGTGAGCAACAACAGTACAAGACATGGACTGACAGAGAACTCCAACTACCGTATTTTTTTAACTACAAGTCGCACCAGCCAAAAAAATGCATAATGAAGAACAAACAAACAAGTCACACTTTTTGGTCGTACTTTATAAAATCAGAGACCAAAAACAGACATTCCATCTTGAAAAGCAAGTTAAAGTAATAATAAAATAGAGGAAAAACAGGCTGAATATGGGTCTGGTCTGTTATTCAGATAACTAAAACATAAACACAACATAACTCTCCATCTCATTCCAAATCACTAAATCCATTGAATTCTTCATCCTCTGTGTCACTTTTGAGCAATTCTGCCAACTCCAGAGGTAGACTGGGCGCTGCTTCCTCTTCTTCTGTGTAGCTGTCATCAGACTCAGCATCAGTTCCAGTTAGAATTATTCCGGCCTTTCTGAATCCCGACAGGATGGTTTCAGTGGTCACTGAACTCCATGCTTTGTCAATCCATCCAATGATTTCCAGGAGAGTTGCATGGTGTATCCCCCCGGCTGCCTTGAAGCTGTGTTCTCCACCCATCATCCACTGCTCCCAAAGGTGACCCAAGACAGCCTTAAAGCTCCGTTTCACCGAGATGTCAAGTGGCTGGAGTGCTTTGGTTAAGCCTCCAGGGATGATGACAGGGATAGAGTTGTAAGCCTTTAATTTATCTTTGAACTGTGGTGTGATGTGCGCTTGCATACTGTCCATTACAAGCAGGGCTTTACATGCTTTAAAGAAGCCATCCGCACGCTTAGTGTAGCACTTTCTAAGCCAAAAGTTCATCATTTCTTGATCCATCCAGCCTTTCTCATTTGCGGCTAACACAACTGAGGGGGACTGGATTTTTGGTATGGTTTTTAGTTTAAAAATGACCATTGGTGGCAATTTTGATCCATCTCCACAACAGGCCAGTACCACTGTGAAGTGTGTTTTCTCAGTTGTCACTATATTCACACTCTGTTGCTCTTTCTCTGCAACACTTCGGCCCATGGGGATGTCAAATGTGAGGGGAACCTCATCCATGTTAATAATATGATCCGGTTTCACATTGTGCTCAATTACTTGCTTTTTAACAAACTCACAGAAACTGTTGGCCTTGGCTTGGAAGTCTGCGGGCAGTTTTTGGAACATCGTTGTCTGTGGTTTGATACTGAGGTGGGTGTGTTGCATGAAGCGGTAACACCAAGAAGGTCCACCTACAAAATCATTTATATTCATCATTTTGGCAACTACCTGGGCATGGAGACGTAATTGCAGCGTTGACAAGCCTCTCCCGGCAGCACGTTGTTCAAGTGCCCATTTGTGAACTTGTTCCTCTAACTGCGGCCATCTAGCTTTTAGCCCGCGATTAGCTTTTTTTGTTTTCTTCATTGCACTTAGAGCATCCTTGACTTTTCTCCAGTTCCTGACAAGTTTTTCATTCACACCAAACTTTCTTCCTGCTGCTCGATTACCGTTTTGAGTTGCATATTTCACTGCTTGCAGCTTGTAAGCTGCAGAATATGATTTTCTTTTTGAGGCCATTTGTGTGTCTTTCTCAGTTGTCTTTAAGTTGATGTTTAAATTTTAAATTGTTAGTGGTACAGGAGTAATAGGAGCAGCAGATATTGGCACACAAGCCTAGAGAGCCCTCTTGTGGCTGTCGGTGTGCAAAATTTTAGTATAAGTCGCAGGACCCAAACTCAGAAAAAAATTGCCACTTAAAGTCCAAAAAATACAGAAGTTACTATTATCTGTAAAAAATTGTAAGTAGCAACAATAAGTAGGCTGAGGATTACGTCATGGGCTGAGTGGCAAAATCTGGTTTAGGGCAGAAAGCATGAGCCACGGCATCAAAGGATACTTGCACTTGACCCGGACTTTCTTCCCCAGACGATCGTTACACACCACCTCGATCATACCGTAATCTGTGGAAGGAAAAAAAAATAAACATTAGTTCACATGGTCTGTAACATATGCCAGCAGACAGGAAATGTTTCATTTTTTGAGAACTTTACATCCAAATTCAACATTTGACTGACTTAGTCTCCTGTTACTTATGGTGGATGGTCACAACTTATTTCTAATCTTAAAATGGAAATTCTCAATTTCTTCACAGGTAAAAAAAATAGATCTAAATTTTTCTAATTCCCAATTGCACCAAAAGCAAATTAGATTCATTTTAAAATTGTGAATGGCATATACCCCTCTGCTGCCTTTCTATGTAAACATTTCAGATTTAAAGTTAAAAATTGTTCTTTGTGCACTGAAACTACAGATCACACATCCTTTAGCTGCAGGTCTAGTAATGCATTCTGGGAGAATTTACATCATTAGCTATCAAAACATATGCCAGTTCCAAATATTAAATTAGAAAATGTTATGCATGGCTTCATTGTAATTAAATATCAGAATGATTTAACCATTAACCATAATAATTTCAGGAATTTTTTTCTGTATACAAAAATAGATTATTTAAGAGTCGACCAAACTTCAATGCTTTTCAAAAATCTGTTGTACAACTTACGAAAATTATAAAACTGAAAAATTAATGAAAATCTCGAGCTTCACCAAACACAAAAATGTGATTCAAACATCCTTTTTTTTAATTTTGAATCCTTCCTTTCTAGTATATTTGTTACTACTCGTGGCTCTTATTTGTATGTCTTCGGATTGTATGTATGAAAATGACATTGGATCATTTCATTTTTTAGGACTAAGGTTATTTTATGTTTTATTTATTACAAACATGACTAAATGAGGCCTTTCTTAATATACATTTTTAAAAATCCAAACAATAGCATACGTGCTAAAAACACAAGCTAACCGCAATGCTTAAAGAATCTTGACCATTTAAAAGTGACTGATTATATGCCCGGTTAGCTACTAGGTTAGCTACTAAACCAGGGACACGGGCAACGCATTTAATATGTAATGGCGTAATTCATATTTATTTTACTTTTTAATCTTGTGCATGGATTTCATTTTAATATCTGGGTCGTTAGCTTTAGAGAAGCAAACATTAGCTAAAACAGCAGCATCTCATTTATTGTGCCACGATTCACGTTGTTTAAAAGCTCTCACACACTTGATAAACTCTGGACTATATTTCTAATTTAAGAGTTTAGATTTTACCTGCAAGGTGTGGTCGAAATGTAGAAAGAATCGGTATCGTGGCTGTTTTCTAGAACCTTTCTTCCTTCTGCTGATCGTAAAGTGGATTTACCGTGCGTCGTGCTGCTCGCCAATCAAATCCAAGTATTTTTAACTGATAGCTCCCACCGCCAATAAGCGACGGGGAAAAACCAAACCGTGGGCGGGGCTCAGTCGGAAAACAACTCCTGCCGTAAACCGCGCTGTCACCACTGTCGCAATCCGAGGAGCTGCTGCTGAATCTGTAAACGCAGGATTCACTCAGACAAAAAGCAAAAGTTTGGAGAGGGATTTGCGCGACAAGCCATGGCCGACGAGGAGAACCTACCGCAGGGCTGGGAGAAGAGGATGAGCCGCAGTTCGGGTAAAATCGCGAGAAGAAAGCGGGAAGATCTGAATTGGGTTGTGCAGTGTTAGCCTAGCCTAGCAGCAGTCGTGCATCGTGGCTTCTTTATAGATAATCGTGCGGTGCAGTGGGGGAGGCTCCGGGGGTGTGGACGGGGTCATGGGAAGCCGGGGGTAAACGCGTGATCGTGTGGGCTCCCGGAGGCCGTGAGCTCTGGTGCTTGTCGTGTTTTTGTGCGGATTGTTGGCGCCATTCAATCTTCTGCAGGGCCCGATGACGTCAGCGGCGAGAGGCGTGCACGTGCCGCAGCGCTGCATCTCCCCGTGCACGCGCCCCATGCACGAGCTATAACGTAGAAGTGAACGCGCTTTAAAGACCGGATGCTGTGTGTTATTCAAGTGCAAGTCGGTATGACGTTTTGATGATTCTGGTGGGAAAATATCTGCTTTAAATATAAATGATCGATAGTTTTTACAAGCAATTTCTGAAAAATGTGTTAAACTACAGGAAGTGACATTTTAGACCGTTTTTATGCAAAATTATATGATAGAAAGATACAAATTGGCACTGTTAAATAGTTAAGTAAGTGAACATGACAAATGAGACGTCACACAGAAACAAAGTAATAAAAAAAAAAATGAAATGAGGTGCTAGAGGTCTAAGAGTTCGTAGCTAGGGATAAGTTCTTTTAGAATGATCGCATTCTTGCCGTCTTGCTGTGGAGGAAACTCATTTCGACGCTTGTATCCGCGATCTCGTCCTTTTAGTCACTATTATTTTAATAGATCTATTATTATTTAATAGATCCATTAATACATTATTTGAATAGATCCAATGTCACTACCCAGAGCTCATGGCCGTAGGTTGCTAGGTAATAGATATGGAATGCCCTAGTGTGATGTCATGATTTCCAACCAGGAAGTAAAATTTTAAACCTAAAAAAGTGGGAAAAGAATTATACAATCTTCGGAAGCTGTAAGTCTTTTCAATACAGTAATATGATGTAGCGGAAGGGGGTTACTTAGCAACGAAACGCACCGGCTGTCAATCAAACCTGTTGCTAACGCTAGCGGGAGCGACCTCGGGGAATGAAGGCATCTGATTGGTCCATTATTTATGTTCATATCTTGATTTAGGAACAACATATCGAAATAAAAAAATCAGGATCATCTAGAGCGGGTTAATACGAACATTTTAAGACTAAAATGGCGAGGCCACAGCAGCAATTACGGAGAGAGAGGCGACAAGATCCCTATGTAAGTCAATGGGAGCCAGAGTCAGAAGGAGCCGGAAGAGCCTCCTGGAGCACTTCCTGTTTGGCACGCGACGGCTAACGCGTTAGCTATGTCCAGTCATATACACGGTCTATGGTCTGGAGCCAGGCGCTATGATATGAATAGGATTTTTTTCATGGACAAATAGCGAAAAAAAAATCAGGATTATGTAGAGCGGGTTAATAAGAACATTTTAATGCATTTTAATACAAAAATGATGAGGCCACAGGTACAGAGAAACGAGCGACAAGAAGAGTCTCCTGTCGCACTATTTGACACATGGTGGCTAACGCGTTAGCTATATCCACTCATATCTAGATCCATCATTCCTATATACGTCTGTGAGCCCTGTGCTCAAAGTATGTCCCCATAAGTATGTCGAAAAACGGATGCTAATCGATACTTAAACGAAAAGGTGCCTTTATCTGGACAGAAATGAAGATTTCCTGAATAACTTTAGAATGATCTTGATCTGTATCAGAACAAATATAAGAGCAATAGACTAGTATACACCCATGGACCACTGAGGATTCCACACATATAAGACCACATGGGAATAGAAAAGAAAGTATTACCATTTCATATTGCAAATCACATTCTGTAAGAAAGTATTTTTTATCATTGTGGTATTGGACTCAGTATTGTGTCATCTATTTCTTAGTGTCAAAATCAAGTTTGAAATTTTAGCATGATGACAACACTAGGCAAGGCAAGTTTATTTGTATTTTTATTTGTACTAGTGCTTTACAGAAGAAGAAAAAAACAAACAAATCAAAACATAAATAATCATAAAATTTAAAAAAGAGAAAGATACCTTAAATGATACAACACAAGCCAGGTCCATGGTGTCCAAAATAGTTTATAAATATAAGTGAATAATGTAAAATATAGACTGAAATAGATGAACATTCCCTTTGTATCACTTTGTACCACTAGAGGGGGCGCACACGGCAGAAAAAGAAAGGTGGTTCTTCTCTTCTTTTCACTGATTGAATAAAATGTTCATTGAAGTGTGTCTGTGTTTTTAGGCAGAGTGTACTACTTCAACCACATCACCAATGCCAGCCAATGGGAGCGGCCCTCTGGAGACGGCTCCGGGGAGCCAGATAAGGTAACTGTAACTTATACCAAAACTAATTATACATAAATGCATACTAGGGTGGTACAAAATATTTTTTGGGGAATATAGATTAGAATCCTGCATTTGGTTCCATATCTGGTTAATATATTTAAGTCCAAATGTTATTCAAATGAATTAATATTTAGAGCAAGGGTCATCAAACTTTTTTCTTTGGAGGCCACGTTATTGCACCTGACTGTGATGGGGACCGGCATTGAGCCCACTGAAACACCGGTTTTCATCGCAAATTATAGTCTTTGAAAATTGCCACACATCGGGTGGCCGGGCAAAGAGGCCTAGTGGACCAGAGTCGGCCCGCGGGCTTTAGTTTGATAAACCCTCATTTAGAGGTTGCTCAAGACACTTGAAAATTGCCCTATACTCTAACATAGAGAACCAAATAAATAGGGTGTATTTGAATTATTTGCCATTCATTTATTCAAACACAAACTGAAACTTACATAAAATAATAATCATAATAATAAAGTACTTATCAGATCACACAAAAGGTAAATTGGGATTAAACTAACATGTAAAAATGTGTCCTTCACGAAGTAGGTGTCATAGTAAATGGCATGAAATACTTTATAAATACTAGAACTGTCCTTCATGGTAACATTCAAGCTCTAGTTGATCAAATAATTATCAGGCTCAAGTCTAAGGAAAAAACCTGTAGAGGTATTTTTGCAAATGGTTGCTTTGACCTATGTGAATCTGAGAACATCTCACGTTAATTTCTTGGAAAAATAAGTAAATAAAGTGACCCG
>JACN01072435.1:0-13343 GCA_000787155.1 Scartelaos histophorus | reverse complement strand
AATAAAAATATATATACAACGGAAATGGGGGGATCAGTTAATAATAAAAAGATGCTAATAACAGGTAAATATACAATGTAAATTATTGTAAAAATAATAGTAATAATTTAGCAATCGATGCATCTATATACAGCGCTTCAATGTAGAAAATCTCTGGCGTGACGTCACAGCAAAGCATCAGGAAAAGCTTGATACGCGCACCTCACATAACAAAGTCCAATTATTCCACGCTGAGCGCCGACAGATCATCGTGTAAATCCTCGGCAAACAATTTATCCCTCTTCGTCTTCTATCTCCCCCGTCCTACAAATACACTCTTTACAACCAAGGGCATTGTTCCATTTCCGCGCAATTTACTTTAAACAAACACCTCCACCGCCCGCACGCCGAACACCGCGTTATCCCATGAATGTTTTAAGATATGACACACGCAGCACGAGACGGTATTCATAAATAATTGGAGTCCATCAAGCAGGATAGCTCATCTATAATGCATGATTGTGTCTGCATGGAAGCGCTGTCAGGACCAGTACGCGTTCCTCGAGACGACATACTGTAGATCAATAAAGGCGAGCAAATTCATCACTGCATACGAGATGTAATATTCAGGCCTCGGCGCCGTGTACGCTGTAGATAATTCCCCCGAGCGAGAGAGTGATTGTGGAAGTAAATCCTTTTTTGGAGAGTGGAGATCTGAGGCCGGGCTATTGCGGAGATAGTGGGGTTTCTAATTGGCGAGTTGTTAAGTCCGATTCTGTTTCGTTTCTTTACAGTTGAAGAGAAGCGCGGGGAAATGTTTGCTTGGTCAGCCAGAACCGCTTTAGATTGCCGCGTAGCAACATTTATTATCGTATTTTAAGTACGAAAAGTCTCGTTGCATCGGTGGAGGTGGGTTCGAGTCTTTATAACTTGGCTGAAAGGTGGATTAACCAATCAGAGAATGATCAGAATCGACAATCGAAGCAGCAAATTATTACTCATCTCAGGTAAAAAAAAAGCTGTCCAATTGCAATTTCTTCAGTTAAAAAGGTTCAAATTTCCTAATAATTCCCCACATACCTGTAGAACCTCTTCTCCATGGATGTTTTTCACAAATCAAGAGTTATTCTGCGTGTTTTTTTTGTACTTAAAGAGTTCAAATGTCATGTAGTGCAACCGTCCGCCCTTAACTTATGATTTTTAAACTTCTATTAAATTTTTTGTCGTATTTTCTGAAGTGTTTTTAGTCCCACATGAAATTCCATCGTTCTTGAATCGATATTTCTCCCATAGTATTCAAATCAAATACTTTTTTTTTTTGTATTATTTTGCAAATTTTCTGAATTTCAGTTTTCTTGAATAGATATTTCCCCCATAATATTCAAACAAATATTGTCCATTTTTAAATTAAAATTTTAAGGTTATTCTCAGTCGCACCACATGACATTTTTTAAGGTTGTAGCCAATTTACTGCATGTACATAAACAAATAAATAAATAAATAAAATAAAAATTGGTTAATATAAATGTAAAACATAGATTTATTCATACCTGACGTTGTAAATATTTGGAAAGGTTCAATCAAAACTAAATTTTAAAACATGTCCATTTAAAATCCATATACATCATTGACCCGTATATTTTCCTCTGAATGATAAAGGAAGTTTCGGGGAGGCATTTGAGAGACGTGTGCTACAAATTAGCTGAAAGTCTCAAGTTTTTCTCGCTCTATACTCCAATTTCACATCGATTCTGGATTCCAACAGAATGGAGAAGGAACAGCTGCGACACACAAGGAAAATGTTGTGTCCATTCCAAGGAAACAACTACCACCTTTTAACCTTAAGGCACTAGACTTCTCCAATGGCCTTAATCTGAGTTTGCATCAGATCTGATTTTAGACTCGAGGATTCTAGTAAGGGGAGAAGATTATAACTTGAAAACGTCAATTCAGCTTATTTTTTGGGAAGTTTTGCCTACGTAAAGACATATTTTAAAGACTGCTGTTCAAAATGAGACTGGTTTGGGAAATCGGTGCAATTATAAAGACTTTGGCACCTACGTAACGCTATTGACTTTGCTGTTGTTGCAGTGGCGTGATGTTGTTGCAGTGGCGTGATGTTAAAGAAAGGAATGAGTTTGTAAAGCGAAGAATAACTTTGGACTAGGTTGTGTTTTTTCATGTTTTTAGCCAGTAAAATGACGATACAGTGGTCTTGGTTGGTCTTTATATTTTGCATTTACGTTGGTTGTAACGCACTGAACGCTGAGGTAACTGCATTTTAAGCTTCATAAGGCTGAAGTAGGTATTAAACCATCAGCTCTTACTTCTTTCACAACTCTTCACATGCATACATTTTTAGGGCAGAGCTTTAGAAGAACTTTTTCAGATGAAGAAAAGAGGAAAAACCAAACTGTTCTCATCCCAAACTTGCTTTAGCCACTTTAATCCAGCTTTAGTGTCAATACGATGATTTACAGTTGGACACAGTGGTCTGATTTAGTCACATAGTGTTTTTCTCATTTACATGCTCAGCTTAATACCAGAATAAAGTAAAACACGCGGGGATTTGATTCATTAAACTCTTTAAAGAACACATATTGAGTCTGCTGTACAGTTATAATGAATCATAGAAGAATCAGTGTTAGAATTTGCACATTTTAAATCGCAAAAGTCATTGAAAATTACCTAATATGACAAAAAAGTCAGGTAATTTCAACATTAGAAAACCGCAGTGGTCGGTGGGACCTGACAAGGGCGAAAACATCAAGACAAAAAAGACTCAGCGGCTCAGATCACACTCGAAAGTAGTGGATTTTCATTTGCACCAAAACGACTACACAAAAACGCTCAATCCTACGTGCATCGCCGATTAAGAATATACGATTGCAAAACTGCGCAGTGGGAACCGGGATTGATCGTCTTGAAAATAGTGATTAAAGATCGCACAAATCACTCCAAATACAAGTTTAAATGAGAAGGAACAACAAGAAACAAGTACAAAAGCTGTGAAAAGTCGATTTTGCCGATAGATCTGCATTAATTCGCCTTCAAAAATAAATAAATAATGTAAAATAAGAAAAAAAATAGCAACAAACAAATAAAAAAATAGGATATATGCTTCTTGATTCACTGCGCTTTCTATCGGGGAATAATTGAGATATTCTTAGCGGATAAAAATAAGTTCAAGTGACAAGTAGAGGCAAACCCAGGCGGATCTGCGGAGTGGACCGTCCTTGAACATGTCCACACACCTTGAAGGACCCTATTCTTAAAGTGACACCTCCACATAATGCCCGAGTCTATTACACACCTGCCCTTGGTGCGAATGCATCTTGGACCCATCACTTCCCCCGCGGGGTAAAAATAGTTGGCGATGTTCTATTTTGTGACAGACGGGACGACCAAAATTGATTTCTGGGTAAATATTAAAATTTCGTAGCGCCGTCTCGAAGCTATATTGTTTTCCCAAATTTATGCATTGATTTTGGAAGTAAGTCTACTATATCAACTCGTATATATATTTTTTTTAATTTGATTTCAATAGATTTGGTCCAATTTTCTACCAATTTAATATGTTTTGTGCAAAAAGTTGGATTTTTTTCGTATATTTTATGTAACAAGATGCATTTTTTTAATTTAAGTATTAAACGTTTCCATTGGTAGATAATTTTACTTGATATTAATCATTTTTTTCTTTTTTTTAACTTTGCACGATTTTATTTTTTGTAGTGCATATGTTAATATTTAAATCGTAAAAGGCTGAATTTCTCTGACTCATTAGGGATGCAAACAAAAAACGTAAGTATTCTGCAATCTGCAAGCTTCTAAAAAAAATTGTAGATTTATTATATATATTTTTGAGGTTTAAATTTGGTTTAAACTTCAAAATGTGTTATTGGGACAGGCTTAGGACTTCAAATGTCATATATATGAGATTATTTAATAGAAAAATACCGTTTTTTATGTTAGCGTAAGTGTTTTCCATGCTTTGTTCAATAAGAATAGTGCATTTTTATTCATTTTAACTTCAACTTTTGTGCCAGATGCCCTCCTCGACCTGCGCTTCCCCTTTAATCGTCTTTGAACTTGAGCTAAAACGCACGATTTAGTTTTCATCTAGACGTTTTGAGTCGGTTATGTAAGATTTCATATACCGCGCTGCCATTCCATAAATACAATAGCATTAACTTCAATAATACATCAACCTTTAATTCTCTGTTCTTTCTTCGGGGCCTCATTATCTCGGCAGGCTTTTCTATACCTCTTCAAAACCATCAATAAAATGCACGCGTTTCTCCCGCTCTGAAAATCCACTTATGTAGCATATACTGTGTACATCTCAGTTGAATAATTAAGCAGGTATAGCTTTTCCATTGGCCACTTATCATCTCCTGACCTTATAATGATCCTGCAGAATGAATGAAGCCCCGGTACTTCCCTCCTCAGTAAAGTTTAAAGATGCTTAAAAATGGAGGAGCCTGGAGATAAGATGGTTCCTATACGCTGTGTGCTGTGAGCTCTTAGATGTTAATAGCACATGCAGAGGTATGTGAGCATGTGGTGTGGGCCCAAAGTGACAGCGGCACATCTGGTACACTGGGATAAGGCAGTATATATGCATGGGAATCTTCATAGGGGCTGTCTGCGAGGGGCGAAATTTAATATTTTAGACCTGTCACACGGCTCCCTCTGAATTTATGTTATATTGAGAGTTAGCCTCGGATGGCCCGGAATGTCAGAAATACATTCAAGGGCCCGTATTCCTCTATTTTCTGATCTATGTTATAATGTTTCCTTGTCAAAAACATACCTGGAGCGACCGACTGCCAATCTTGAACTGAGCAAAGGGTAAAATGCAGCTGTTAACTTGAAAACGACCACTCCATGACATCGGAAAGTGGAAAAGAGCGTTTTGAGCTTAACAAAGGATAACCCAAACATGTGAAAACAATAAAAAAAAGAATGAAAATCCATCAACTTTGGACGTGTTGGGGCCAGAAAAACAATAGTGTCTCCCTCTTTTTCGATTGGCTGTTGGGTTGTCAATCAAACTCCCCACACTTCTAGCGTAAGTGACTCTCCGACGCGCTGGGATTACCTTGTTTATGTACTGTTCTCACGCACTCCACAGAAGCAAGACGCTGTTTACTAAACCGATGCAGTGGTTCTTAGCAGCTTTTTGAGCTGTAGCTTTCTTGCAGTTTGCACAAAGTTTGTTGCAACGACAAGAATCCATGACCAGTTTTTCACAAAAGAAAGTCTGTTTTTGCGGTCGCTAAAAGGAGAAACAAAGGGGAAATGGAGCGAAGCCAAACGAAGGTGATTCTAGGAGATTCATTCCAGCGATGGCGTCACTGGGTCTAAAGACTGACGCGCTGGAGCTAAATTACTTCTGGACAGGAAACTTCTGCTTATCACAAGGAAATGTACTTTATTTCTAAGAGCTTGACAGATGTTTTTCAGGACACAAATGCGATATCCTGTATTTGAAAACGTGATTTTGTTTGCCGCTGCTTGTTGTATTTACAAGTCCTGTGCAGTGATGAGGAGCGAACTTATTTTCTAGCATAAACTACTTCATTAAAAACATAAATGTAAATCTAAAGTAAACACCAAGATTTTGCACAGCGTACATTACTCTCACAAAACAACTTTATTATAACTCTGAATGTCGTTGCAGTTATGATAATAGTAAAAGAGAATATTAGCAGGACCAACAGAGCAGCGGCTGTAAAGGGTTTTGGCGTAAAGAGGAGGCGATAGCTCTACTCCTCGTTCCTTGGAAAATCCTCTATACAACCTTTAAAAAAGACAGAAAAGAAAAAAAAAAATCTGGAAAGTGGGATAAAAATGACTGGGGTTTAGCAGCAGTAGTAGCAGTAGTAGTAGTAGTCATATGGCAGTAGTTGCAGTATTTGTAGTAGTAAAAGTATCAGTAAGAACGGTTTTCTGAAGACAAGATTTAAGCTTTGTTTCCCCTAAAATAAAACAACAGAAATATCCAATTTATCCCATATAACATGTTTGGTTTTTTTCTATTCCTGTGTTGCCCTCTTGTCAAAGCAATATGGGCGACAAGATGGAGCAGGGAAATAGGACAATAGCCCTCGGAAATGGAAGATGAGGCGCAAAGATAAACAGCGCCGTGATTGGGTGAATCGTGTGGGCGGAGGAGGGGGAGGGGGTCAAAAGACGGGGTAGAGACCTTTATTTGCAGAGAGCATATTTCATAGACATCTCTGCAGACACCTGTGGCTCCCATGGGACGGGAAAGTATACGCCAGAGAGAGAGAGTCAAACACGAGGGAAATGAGCGGAAATGTACTGCGGATCACACCTGGGTTTACTATGGGGGCACTCAGAGTTTTTGAGGCCTGGTTTGGGCCTCGTTTGGATGTTGATTTTGAAAGAAAGAAAAGAAAATCATGCGCTGTACCTCTGCAGCCACATTCACGCAAACAAGATTTTCATACAAGCTAAAGTGGATGAAAAAGAGTCCAAGCAGGAATCAACCCAACGACCTCTGGGTTAGGGGACCATTGCATTGATCCTGGTCTAGTTCAGGTTTAGTCCAGGGTTTATAGCAAGATAAGTCCTAGTTTATATTTGATACATGCACATTGGGCACGTTTGCATGATGTTTTTAATTCCGAATTGAATGAAAAAGATCGAATTTAAGTTATTCTACTTCGAGTTTACATGGAAATTCTGAATTAAGGTTTACATGGAAAACACGTTAAATCGGCTTTATTTAATTTCGCTCAATGTCTTAGGGTGGGCGAGTTTTCTGATTGGACCGGGACATGAATATATATTTTTTATGCTATCGACGTTTTGCTTTTTCTTATCACATTTGCTTTTTTCTGCCATCCGCTCTTTTCATTATGTAGTTCTTACGGCGCACTTTTTAGAAGAATTGTTTCAGTTCGAGACCAAAGTTTGCGCCTTTTTGCAGAGCATCATCGCGTCAGAAGAACGACCCAAAGCGCTGAACGAATTATTTTTTAACCGGAATAAACGTTTACATGATCACAGAATAAATTAAATCGGCTTCAAAATTGGAATAAACCACCCACTTAAATTGGAATAAAATTTAATTCCGAATAATCATTAGGAAATAAGTGTCTTTTTAACGAGGAATTAACTTTTATTCCCAATTCAATTACTTTTAATTGGATTTGAAGCTCTCATGTAAACGGAGAAACTGTTAGAAGCCACTATTAATAAGTACGTACAATATTATATCGTTGCTTATGACAACTACTACCACTACTTGTACTACTACTACTACTACAGTAAAAGGACGCACAAGAGTCAATACCAACCCCTCTTCCTTCCACTCTCAAGGTACTACTACACTTCTACTATAATTACTGTAATACTGTTACTGCTGTGTGGAGTTTCTATCAGATTTCAAAAAATAAATGACAGTTGAGTGGATTGCGTAAAGGAGATATAATATCGTCAGTACGTTAAAATGGACACGTAACCTATATCTACACAAGATTTCCCAGAAAAAAAAACAAAAAAAAAACTAAATTCTACAGGCATATTTCTTTGGTTGTGAGTTAATGGCTCTCTTTATGTGACCTAAATTGAGTCTGTAAAAAGCCTGTATTTAATCCTGTGCATGCTGATGACTGCATTAGGCCATTCGCATGTCCCTCTACGTGTTATAAGCTCCACCTCATACGCATGGATTAGTACGCCGCCTGAATAACAATGTATAGCCCTAATTGAGAAAACTAATGCCTTGTTTAACCTGCGTGGCCAGCTATGTAATTATTCAAATGCGCTTTTAATCCGCCAGATTAAAAAAAAAACGCCGGAATGAGAGGAGAGGAACGCCATCGCCAAAAACTAGGTCATCCGTACTGCGCAGATCAGACCGGCGATAATGTTTGTCGAGCTCGAATGGTATTTTCGCTTGCTTATGTCACCTGGCTTTTCTGACATTTTCAGATTAGAATTAACTCATCCACAATGTACTTTAAAGGGCTCGTATTACGATGTTTTCAGATCTTAAATTGTTTCACACCTAGAGTTGTGTTTTGTTTTATTCACACATGTTTAACGCACAAATCCTGCATATTTAGCCCTCATGTGGTAATACAGGAAGTGCTCCATTGTGTTTTTAAACCCTATACACCTTAACTAGAACCAAAATTGCCAATCTCTACTGAAAAAAGTTAAAAGGGTATCTGCCACTTCATGACATTGCCAATCTCTACTGAAAAAAAGTTAAAAGGTATCTGCCACTTCATGACATCACAAGGTGGAACAGTGCATTATCAATTAAATTTTATTTAATTTATTTTTGTATAGTCCAAAATCACAACAACAGTTATCTCAGCGGGCTTCACTAAATTGTTAATTTGGCAAACAGAGATGTCAGACAATAAAGCAGAATAAGAAACGGTCATAATTCAAAAATACAGAATGTCCAACAACAAGCAGGCAAATTGATAATTGTCCCAGCATCTCCTGTTCTTAGACCCTCCTTCTCCGGCAAGGAAAAACTAAAAAGAAAAAAAAACCCAGTGGGGGGAAAAAAAACCCCAAAAAACGAGAAACCTCAAGGAGAACCATAGTGAAGGAGAAAGCCACTCCATTTTGACCTTTGGAGATGTAGACAGCCTTATAGACTAGTATATCATGGTTACTCAAATATGTGAATGAAACAGAACACAACTCCAGGTCTGTTTTTGATGAGTTAACAACATTATAGAATGTCTTGAAGCTCACAAGAGTCAGTTTTGCGTAATGTAGTAAAGTAAGTAAAGGCCACTACACACTACAAGATTTTTTGGTCTTTCAGGATTTTTAAACATGCGACAAAAGATGCGTACCACAGACATGAGGAAAATCTTATGAGACTTAAAATCTCTGATCGCAAAGATTGCAGCAGGATATGTCTGCGTAAAACAGGCTATAAAGTTGTGAGCGCAATGTTGTCTGATGTTTCCTGTCTACAGTAAAACCACTCGCCCTGAGACTCTTAAATGTTCAAAAGATCAGAGCACTTCACTTCTTGTTTATATACAAGTCAAAACTGTGCTATTATTACTTGTGAAACGTGGTGCAATACTTCAGATTCATGATTTTTAACACATAAAAGATTGGCGATAAATTCAACAGGGTGTACAGTCACTATCGCTAATCTGCAGCTTTGGGTGTAAACAGACACAAGTGAGGAACTACTTTTGCTTTTTTACTGTCAAAAAACAAGTCAAACTATATCAATAGCGCGGTTTTGTGGACAGTATCATTATTTGCCAAGGACGATCTCTATGGATAACGTTAATGAGACGCTTTAGTTTAAATTTACCGCTTTATGAGAGGCGAATATTAAAGTCTTTATTTTCGCTATATTCTGAGTTTGTATCTTGCATCTGCGTCCGACACTTTGTTTTATTGACCTTTATCATAGCGTTTCTGATGTTTGGTGGTTACGATTTGACACTCCCTGAACTTTGAGAAGAAATCGCAGCCAAAATCAGGCAAATTCTCCTGTAGTAGGTAGCGACCTTTAGTTGTGGTAATTCCAACTCCGTAACTTAAATCCTACATAGTCCATCTAGTGAGGAAAGAGAATAATTATGTATAATCTTAACGCTCCCTTCCTTCCTTCCTCCCTCGTATGATTCACAGTCGCTTTGATTAAAACAACTCAAACTTTCCTACTTAAAAATCTAAACAGGCAAAGCTCTGCACTTCAGATTTCGCCCATGTCTGGTGTCTATTCTCCCTGGTTCAATTTGAGCAGCTTGTGTTGTGTTTGTTGCTCACATCGACGCCATATTGTGTGTAACAGTGGACGGAGAGGGAAGGGGTCAGCACTTCACAGCTTGCACAGAGTTAATTGAGGCCCAGTAGCTTTGGGGAAGTCTGCGATCCCGCCACAATATCTTTTGTTGTTCACTTTTGTCCTTATGTATCGCCGGGGCAATTGCGCAGTTTGTCTCTGCTTGATTACAGATTGAACTTTTAACAGGCTGTTATCTTACTTTACGAAATGGGATCTTTGAAGAAAATGTAGCTTCGCAGATGGACGGTTTGGCCTCGTGTTTACGCTTTCAATTTATCCGGCACTTGCAGCACAAAAGTTTTTAACATCATTTAAAATAATCGTAAACTATGGGCAAGTGAATGCGCTGAAACAGTCTGCGCTATTGGTATTTTGCGGTGACGTGACGTTGCGGGTGTTCTTCGTGTACTTTTATGGCGGAATATTCATCGGTCACCACAGAGACGCAATACGCACTTTAGCAAATCGTCTGCAAACTCAAGAAAAATGACAAAACGGATTTAAACAACCCATTTTCAACACAATGTTTGGGTTTCAACAGAAAGATAACTTGAGTAACAGAGCTTCAGACAGAGTAGTACCTCCAGTTAGCAGTTAGCATCACACCCAGAGGGACTATTGACGTGAGCTACAAAAAAAATCCATAGAATCGCACAGTTTAACTTACATTACACTGGTATTAGCTTTGACCAATACGGATCAATATTAAGCTAACAGATAATTAGCCAATAGTCAAATATAAAAGAGACGGCGCCTTTACGGTGTGAAATACGATCTATAATAAAAATGGATTAACAGCGAAAGGAAGAGTCAATTAAAACTTGTACAACTACATTTAGAAAGATTATAGTATCCATAACCTAACTGAATGAAATATAACTCTATGGATTTTTGTAATACGGTTAAATTGCGGTGAAAATGGAAATTTACTGAGCGCTCAAGCCTGGAACAACGGACAGTACAGAGATACTCAAACGTGCATAAATCAATCAAAATACGACAAGCTACATGGTTAATATGGTTAGGAGCTTGTGAAAATCTATTATGTACAACAGAGTCCTTAATTAAACAACTAACACGTGCTTTGTATTGACTGTAGGACTGTCAAAAGCATCGGAAATCAGATGCTAACAATACCGAAACGAGTGTTGCAACTAGATCATATGTATACCAAAAAAAAAAAAGCACATAAACTGGCTAAAATTTGATATTTTTATGATAGTTTTGCACTGATTTTGAGCTTCATCAGAACAAGTTTAAGATCTCATGGTATAATAAAGAAAACGCTATTATGTTTTGTGTTAAAAATAGTCTAAAAAAGAGCTATTAAAGTTATCATTTGGGTGTCAAAATCGATATCAAATCTCTTCTTAAAGATCTGATACCTGCTTGTTTCCATGGAGATGTCATTGCTTTGCCAAGAATGTTTCATAATGCGACATTAAACATATTCATCTTGTATTTATTCATTTATTCATGTGTTTCTATTGCTCAAAGATGCAATAGTTCCTTCTGTGAATAGGGGCGACTCTCCACGGATCTGAACTGTAACGTAATCTATACAGTGGAACATTTCCACGGAGACAAGCAGGTGGCGAGCTCTGCACTAGAAGAGTTCCGCAGTGCGCCTTTAAGAATCCAAATCGATAATCTTGTCCGAACAGCCGGGCGCTCATAACGGCATGTGGACGTTGGGGGAAGTCTCGTTTTCGTCAGATCGAGACAATCGTCCCGAGAGCCGAGCGCCTGTCGGCAGGAGCGACCGCTGCCGGGCGTCTCGGATGAGGTCGAAGGAAAAAAAAAAAAGAAAGAAAGAAAAGGAAACAAAGCGTGGACAGGGAGGCTCTGCTGGAGCATCTGTGTTCAAAAGCCCCCCACAGAGAAGTGAAACCGGAGAGGAGCTATACATTATCCTCTCTGCACCGAGCATTTGCTACACACACACAACACTAAATATTTATCGGGCAACTGCAGGTCAGCCTTGATTTAAAATACAATAACACAGGGAACAATGTATTTTCAGGTATTTTTTAAGGTAAATGTTTGCAGTTAAAGGTGTTATATTACGCAAAATGGACTCCAGTGAGCTTTAAACCGTGTTACGACCTTATTACCTCCTCAAAAACCTACAGAGTTGTGTTTTGTTTCATTCAAATGCGCGTACTGTGCAACTATAGTTTATAATGTACACGAAATGTGAAGTATTTATGCTCTTGGGACAGTAGAAAAAAATAGTTATTATTATTTTTTTCAAACATGTGTCTTTATTATCATTTAAAATAATATTGCGTCGTAAACTATGGGCAAGTGAATGCGCTGAAACAGTCCGCGCTATTAGTATTTTGCAGTTACGTTGCATTGGGGGTGTTCTACGTGTACGTTTATGGCGGAATGTTCATCGGTCGCCACGGAGACGCAATACGCGCTTTAGCAAATCGTCTAAAAACTCGAGAAAAATGACAAAATGGATTTAAACTACACATTTTCAACGCAATGTTTGGGTTTCAACAGAAAGATAACTTTAGGTGTCTTTATTATATGTCTTGATAATTGAAGCGAAAACAAAAGTATAAAATAAAACCAAAAGAAAATAATATATATGCTTGTATACCCACATATATATACACACATATACAAACATATAGTCATCTCAAGAAAATACAATATGTTATAAAGTGTGAAAACTAGAACTGCCATGTTGGAAAGGGAGTGTGATGAAGCTCCCACCTCTATAATATAACAAACACTCACTTACACATGATTATTTTGCCAATCACTGTGAACTAAATACCCTTAAGTGCTTATTTTTTATTTATTTTTTTTAACAATGCAATGATTTCATTCCCGCTCACCTCAAACATGAGTAATTATTTCCCTTCTTCAAACCCGTAGCTACTGAATACCCCATAATGCTTTAAAATGGTGAATTCGTTGGCAATCCTTTTAAACTATTCCACGGTTTTACCTGCACGCTGAAACACAAGAAGCTTTTTCTCGTTGTCCTTGTTCTGGGTAGACTGAACATGAAGGCGCCTCTCAGACAATACGCCCCTCGTCTATAACTGAACATTTAGAAGACTGGGTGGAAGCCAGTTTCGAGCTGCTTTAAACATGAATTGTGCTGTTTGTAACTGAACGAGATCATAGAATTTCAGCAGTTTTGATTGTAGAAAAAGTGAATCTGTGTGATCCCTGTATCCTGCTTTGTGAATAATTCTTATCGCTCTTTTTTCAGTACTGTAAATACGGAACAAGTAGTGCAGAGTATAAAATATGGGGAAGGGGAAGCTGATCTAACACCAGTTTTGCTTTGCTTCTTGACAGTTTATTTTGCACCTGATTAACATAAGATTTCCAATTTAGTTTATTATTGATTATGTGTTTAAATAAATGTTTACTTCCTCCCACTGCTTTTCAGACAGAAGTAAAATCTGCGTGACATTTACTTTTGTTTATCGTTAACGTAAAGAAGTATTTATTTAATTTATCAATATTATATCTATCTATTTACGTTTTCTATGTCTAATTCTAAAGCTCAAAACGCTCTGTTCCA
>KN494729.1:0-11843 GCA_000787155.1 Scartelaos histophorus | reverse complement strand
AAAAAAATCCATGGAGCCGGGAAGAAGGGCGCAGGTTTTTTCACCGGGATGTTTTGACGTTTGAGGACATACGCACGGTAAGAAACGACTCTTCGCTCCCCGCGTCCCCTTTTGATGTAGACGTTGTTTTATGCACGGGCGAGATTATCCGCGGTGCCGAATTGGGGTGTTTTACCCTCGAGTTGCATAGCTGAACTTGATGCGGATGCGGTGGCAATAGCGCGCATATATTCGCCAGAAAACTGCATATTCCCGTTCCTTCTCACCACAGTTTCCCCACATACGAGTCGGACAAACGTTGCTTTCCAGACGTTGTGCCAATGCGTAATAAGATGGAGAGACTTGAGGGGCATTATGTTTAGCGTTGTGCTCTTTTAAGGAGTGCGTCTTTGGATGCGTGTGTGTGTGTGTGTGTGCGTGCGTCTGTGCGTGCGTGTCGCCTGGGCACGACAGAAGGGGATCTGTAACCTTCTCCATAGCAGTTGGCTTAACAATATACGACTGTTTTAGAAGTATTGCCACCGCTACGTGCGTAAATGCTAAACGGTGATTATTTTGACCATCCATCTTGTGTCTATTTCTGCTTTGCGAGCTGTGACTGTTGCACTGGCAGATAAAATAGCGTGTGCCATTTCCACTTGCATATTTTCTGCCTTAAATCGCAGACATTTAGATGTTCAAAGCGGCTTGTTTTAACCTACAGACGTGATGGGATGTGCCGAGCAGACAGTTCCACCGGTGTTATCGCATAAGTGGAGTCGGAGTGAACAAATGTTTCGGAGAAAGCCTATGAAACAATCTTGTACGATTCACTTTATCGTAAACCGGGCTACATTTACATTCGGCACGGCGCTAACTTAATATTTGGGGGTTTAAAATGAATTCCCATGGGGGTGCATTAGGACAGTCTTTGGGTCGGCGCATGATGAATAGCTTTTTTCTTCACAAGATGGATTGGAATTCAGATGAAGCTATCGCAAATGCGCAGTAGCCATCCAGGAGATAAAATCAGTTAAAAGTATGCAGCCATTAAAGATTCATAAGCTTGTTTATTTACACGTCAAAGCCAAAAAAAGGGAAAAAAAAGGGTGCTGGAATAACACATCTGCATAATAAGCATAAGCGTTAATAGGGCCAACTTGTCTGGTGCTGTTTCCAGTGTGTGTCCAGTGTGGTTGTGGTTGTGTGTGTGTGTGTCTCTCCACTGCATATATGATGACAAAAAAAAAAAAGCAAACTCCTTTCTCTTCTCCCTCCCTTCTAGATGACCCCCCATTCCTGCGCTTGAGCGAGCTGGGGCACCCTCTCCCAGGACAAAATGCATATCTGGATCCTCAAAATACTCCTTGTGATTGCATCATCTCTGAGGCTCGTCGAGATGTATGACAATTACGGGGAGATCTGCCGCAACCTGTGCACATGCGAGGAGAAGGAGGGCATCCTGACCGTGAGCTGCGAGAACCGGGGTATCATTCGTCTCACGGAAATCAGCCCCGTTCAGTTCTCCATGTACCACCTGCTCCTCACGGGGAACCTACTCAAGAAACTGTCCGTCAATGACTTTATCAACTACACGGGGGTGACCATCTTGCACTTGGGGAACAACGACATATCCGAGATCGAGTCCGGAGCCTTCAACGGGCTCCAGGGATTAAAAAGATTGCACCTGAACAATAACAAGATCGAGATTATCCGGGATGACACTTTCGCCGGGTTGGAGAGTTTGGAATATCTACAGATTGACTATAATTACGTCACCAATATTGACCCCAATGCGTTGAGCAGACTCCACCAACTGACAGTCATGATTTTAAATGACAACCTGCTCTCCGCCCTCCCTTCTAATATATTCCGCAACGTGCCATTGACGCATTTAGATCTGAGGGGGAATCGGCTAAAAATGTTCCCCTATGTGGGTTTGTTGGAGCACATGGACAAAGTTGTGGAATTACAACTCGAAGAAAATCCTTGGAATTGCTCGTGTGAATTAGTAGCGCTTAAAAACTGGCTGGAGAGCATCTCTTACACGGCTCTGGTGGGGGAGGTGGTCTGCGAGACGCCTTTTCGATTACACGGGAGGGACTTGGACGAGGTGTCTAAGCAGGAGCTGTGCCCGCGGAGGCCTATGGATGACGCTGTGAGACCGGCGCCCCCTAGCAGCACCAGTGGATATTACCAGACCACCCCTTCGTCGGTCACCACCTCCGCCACCTCCTCCGCCGTTTTGAGGTCGTCGTCCAAGCCCACCCGGGGCACCAGACAGTTTAACAGAACTAAAATCAAACCCACGTCGCGGATATCGGGAGGCAATCCTTATAACTACGGCCCAATTATTGCTTTTCAAACCAAATCTCCTGTGCCTTTGGACTGTCCCACCGACTGTACATGTAACCTACAAATATCCGAAATTGGACTTAACGTCAACTGCCAAGAGCGGAAGATAGAGAGCATTTCCGATCTGAAACCCAAGCCATACAATCCGAAAAAAATGTATCTCACTGGAAATTACATCCCGGTGGTGCGGAGATCTGATTTTGTCGACGCCACCGGATTGGATTTGCTCCACCTCGGAAACAACAGGATAACGGTGATCCACGACCGAGCTTTTGGGGATTTAACCAACCTGCGTAGGCTGTATTTGAATGGTAATCTCATGGACAGGCTTACTGGAGAAATGTTCTACGGCTTGCAAAACCTCCAGTACCTTTATTTAGAGTACAACAAAATCAGAGAGGTGGAGGCGGCCACATTCCGGTACCTCCCTAATCTGCAGCTGCTCTTTTTGAACAACAACTTGCTAAAGACTTTACCAGTTGGCATATTCTCTAGCCTGTCCCTTTCTAGGTTAAATCTACGCAACAACAACTTCCAAAACCTGCCCGTGAGTGGGGTTTTGGACCAGCTCAAGTTACTGGTGCAAATCGATCTGTTTGAAAACCCGTGGGACTGCTCTTGCGAATCAGTCGGTATGAAAACGTGGTTGGAGCAGTTGAGCGCAGGCACCATGGTCAACGAAGTGATTTGCGAAAGCCCGAAGCGGCACGCCGGAATGGAGTTGCGTTCTATCGAATCGGACCAGCTTTGCCCGGACTACGCGGACTCTTACGTTTCGCCGACTCTGCCGACGGAGGAACCGATGGACGACCACGTCGCCACTACAGAGGCGCTCCCGAAAATGCCCTCCCCGAGCAGCACCGTGCCCCTCTCGGTCCTGATCCTCAGCCTCTTGCTCGTGTTCATCATGTCCGTTTTCGTGGCAGCGGGACTTTTCGTCGTGGTCATGAAACGCCGCAAAAAGTCCCAAAGCGACCGCACGAGCACCAACAACTCGGACGTGAGCTCTTTTAACTTGCAGTACAGTCTCTATAGCAACCGCTCGGGCAATAAAGTCAAAGCTCCGGCCGGGCACGTCTACGAGTACATCCCTCACCCAATGGGGCACATGTGTAAAAACCCTATTTACAGATCGCGAGAGGGGAATACTGTGGAGGACTATAGGGACCTGCATGAACTTAAAGTGACATACAGGAGTACGCCCGAGGAGGACCGGGAAAGCAGTACAATGAGGAGCCCCGCATACAGCGTCAGCACTATTGAACCACGGGATAACCCCTCCCCCGTACCGGACGCGGACCACTTCTTCAGGGGCATCCTGGAGGCCGACAAGCAATCCCCCTGCCAGTCCATCCCCACTCTACCCCCGGGGGCCAATTTAGAGTACAAGTACACGGGGCCGGTCTCGTACACGTACAACCCAAACTTTGATGTCAGGCGTCAGTTCCTGCACCCGGACAGGATAAGAGAGACTGTACTCTACGGCACTGCTCCTAGTACTGTGTTCGTGGAGCCCAATAGGAATGAATACTTGGAACTAAAAGCTAAACTGCAATCTGAGCCCGACTACCTGGAAGTCCTGGAGAAACAGACCACCTTCAGCCAGTTTTGAGCACCGGGATCATTAATGTAACAAAGCATTTTATCGCTCCCTGCAGCAGAGTGGCTCAGTTTTAAACAAAAGGGTGCCTTGGCACGTTGCAAATAAAAAAAGCGAGTGGAGTTTAAAACATGGGGTGTGCCGAACAGTCTTATTCTTATTTCTGAAACATGACATTACAGGAATGGATACAGCTTTCTTGAAACAGACATGGGTGGAGAACTCTGAAGCAAAATTTATTTTTCTATGGTGAAAGATCAAATAACAAAAGTGTACAGGTACAAATCTTACTCGACTTCGTTTTCAGGAGTATAACCATACATAAGATATATTGTGAAATCAGAAAAAGAAAATGTTTATAATAAAATCATTTCTGGACAAAAACACTGTACAGCAGATCATGAGAACTGTCTAGGGACTATTTTCTGCTGTTATCTGTAAGTAAATATTTATTGATATAATCTGCCATGTCTTTTCAAAACTTTTGATTCAATATTACCTGTGTCATTCTTCATCACCGTCTGGAGAAAAAAACGGCTTCTGTTGTAGTTTCATTTCCTGTAGCTCTGCATTGTACAAGTGGCTTTTTTTGGAAGTGGCACACCCCCAAATGTTGAAAAAAGACATTTGAAGAAGATTATAAAAAGTGTCTTTGTATGCTTTCTGCACTTTTTGGAATTTAGAAGGCGGGATAGCCTTCGTTGAGCTCTCATAAAGGAGATTATTATATTAAAAATGAATATGAGTATTCATTCTTAATATGTAGAGTTGTTATCAGAGGAAAATTCATAATGAAGTATTGTTATGTTGTCTAATACTGATATTTTAATCAATGTAACACCTATTTTTATACAAGCATTCACAGAAATCTCTATCCCTTCGGTTTTGAGTTGTCCTGATTGCTTTGCACTTATTGCACTATATTGACCAAACTATGTTATTATTGTCATCAAATAAACAGATGTCAGGTTCATAAACATGGGAAATTCAGCCTTTTCATGATAACAATGTTCTAGTATTGATTTAAAAGCCAACGTAAAACTTTAAAATTGAAAAGTTGCGAGAGGATTCTTCAAGGGCCAAATGTTAGATTAGTTTGTTATAAAAGTGGCAGTTTATTGACCGTATGGAAGTAAATTGAGCCTGCAAGTTGTCTGCAATCAGATAAAATACACTATATGTTTCCCTCGGAGGCCAAAACAGAGTCTCAGTGCAAATTTGAATCAATGATTTTCAGTCGGTGATGATTATGCGAGATGTCCCATAGCAAAAAATGTAGGCAAAGCAGCACATGTTAAGACGAGTATAGAACATAATGTAAAAACTGCAGCGAACAGTGCATTTTATTACACTTCTACTGCAGACCTGGAGTTGTGTTTGTTTCATTCACATGTTTGACGCACAAATCCTGCATGTTGAGGCTATTTGGGAGGCTATTTCTCAAACAGCAAATACTCTATTCCACCTTGTGATGTCATTTGATAATACAGGAAGTGCTTCACAGCGTTTTTAAACTCCTTTTTCAGTGATCTCACCCTTGGAACTGCTAATATTTCGGTACTAAAAGCTAAAAAATGTTGCTGTTTATTTAAAAACTACCGCTTCATTACATCACAAGGAGGAACAGAGCATTTTGAGCTTTGGAAATGTAGACGGCCTTATAACAAAACCTGTGAAAGAAACAAAACACATCTCCCTGTATGTTTTTTTGCTTGTTTGCGCTAACAGCATTATGACTTATGGCTTAGAGCACATAAAAGTACAATTTTCATAATCTAGGTTCGTTAATTAAAGGTTTACTGCAATAATATACAACAGTTTGGGATTGTTAGTGGCCAAAATATATTAAAAATGTTGAGTTTGGTGTTAACATCATGACAAGGTGCATAGCAGGTTAATGAATCAGTCCTTAAACAAATAAGATTGAGGTTTAAAACACTAATTTTTAATGCATTTAGTTTATAAATTAGATTTTTTTTCAGGTAAATGAGAAAACGCTGTTCTTAAGACTTAAAAAGGTGCATTGTGTAGCTTTTCTGGCGAAGGGTCTGTCAAATCCTTTTCTCCTTGGATGTGTTATCGCTTGAATGTTGCACAGTGTGGTGTTTTAAACTTGGTATTTTTATGAAGACCAAGCTGCAGGTCAGATCTGTGGAGAGGCGACCCTGCTCACAGTCAGAATTTCCTTTTTTCCTAGGCATTTTTGAGCTATAAAATTAATTGCAATTGAATAAATGTAGGAAAAAAGCATGTGACAGACTCTGTACCAGCAAAGTTACATAGTTCACCATTAAAATATCATGTTTTCAGAGTTATACAAACTAAAAGCATAATACTTCTGCTTAGAATTAAAATAAACCATCCCTATTTGTCACAATAAAACTCGGGTGCTTGTAGCTACATAAAAAGAGACAAAACAATTACTTTTTTGTGCCTGTGTAAATTGTAATTCGTTTCAGTAAAATGAGGTCAAGGTTGACGGCGAAAAAATCCGCTCCAAAAACCCGAAAACCGCTCCTATAATCTCGAATTAAGAAAATGTTTTAAAACTGCTCGTTGTTTATCGAATCCTTTCTAAGCACTTGACCGGTTAGAATCCAATATGCAAAAGGGGCCTATAAAAATGCACCCGTCTCCTCCGCTCCTCCATTTTAGTGTGCAGCTCGCGTCACCATTTAGGAATTCAGCCTCCCCTTAAGAGACAAAACCACCTTTTTAAAAAACGCCAACCGAAGCTCGCCCGGTTACATAATTTAGCGTCACTTTTTACGGCGAAACAGAGCTATACTGTTGCGTTACGGGCGGCGATTTGTGTTAAAAAGAAGGGATTGTGTTTAGTGGGTCTTTTCATAGATGGCCAGACACGGGAACAGAAGGCACCATTTGGGAGCTGTGGAGTCCTGGAAGCCCGTGTAACTGTGGATGTGTCATTTTTGGTAGCAGGGGACGCGAATCGTGGCCAAGAGTTGCAGATTCGCCTGGCGTTTCGGGAGCCTATGGGATAAGCGGCGGTGACAGTTTTTGACACGCGTAGCTGCTTAATGCTTTGATGTAAATAGGGGGAATTATGCATAGGCTCCCCCATCTTGCGCTATAGGGCGTTGCGTGACGCGTGTGATGGGTGTCCAGTGTGGAAACGAGCCGCCCTTTTAATGCCGTCCGCGGGTTCGTTTTGGATTGGTGAGGCCGGAAAGGATTAAATTGGCCGTATTACGCAATTTTCCGATTTGTGTTATAATGCCGTTTCCTCATCGCAAACTGGAGTTGTGTTTTGCATATTTATCGTCATGTTATGTGGTCATAGAAGATTGCTACTATATTTTAAACTTGAATATTTTGGGTGATTTCCATGCTGAAAACCACCACCACATGACATCACAAGGTGGAACAGAGTATTTGGGGAGCTGGAGTGCTGGAGATGTAGACAAACTAATAAAAAAGGATTGTTCAAACATGTAAATGAAAGAAAACACAACTTTACGTACATTTTTACTGAGGCAACAACATTCTTTTTCCAATTTTGATTTTAAGACCCACTGTTATTACTCTTAGAAACAAATGTAAAGCTGCACAGTGCAACTTTTCTGCGTGTCTCCATGGAGATGCCATTACTTTGCCTGTTTTATTCGTTGAAAAATGTCCTGACAGATTTAACATGTAGGAGATGGAAATTGATGATGATGAAAAAGTTTTTTTTTTACTCTAAAACGCCACAAACACGGGCTCAAAAAGTAAATTCTCTCTAAAGACACAATTTGAAATGTGTTTAAAATGGAATAAAATAGAAGACTTGCTTATAATAATACCAAATAATTACATATTTGCTATCTAAATTACCACCACTATACTACTACTACTTCTACTACTACTACTATTACTACATTTTATTTATTAGGTGCCTTTTTGACGCTCAAGTTCGCCTTACAACAGCATAAACAAATTAAATACTATAAAACATGCAGTTAAAAGCATAGAGTTCAAGTGAAACAGTATTTCATTGACTCATTGTATTTAGAACTCTGTCTTATAAATATTTGGCATTTAGTATTAACAGTTTTAAAGTATCTGGAATGTATATTTTGCATAATATTTCTTTATTACCTGTTGTATTCCTAAATTTCATAACGAGCTAAATGCTAACCAGTGTTAGCGCCGTGACTACCACCACCACCATGTGAATGAAATAAAACACAACTCTACGTACATTTTTGATGAGGCAACAACATTCTTTTTTTTCAATTTTGATTTTAAGACCCGCTGTTATTCGTCTTAGAAACAAATGTCTCCATGGAGATGCCTTTTCTTTGCCTGTTTTATTCGTTGAAAAATGTCCTGACAGATTTAACATGTAGGAGATGGAAATTGATGATGATGAAAAAGTTTTTTTTTTACTCTAAAACGCCACAAACACGGGCTCAAAAAGTAAATTCTCTCTAAAGACACAATTTGAAATGTGTTTAAAATGGAACAAAATAGAAGACTTGCTTATAATAATACCAAATAATTACATATTTGCTATCTAAATTACCACCACTATACTACTACTACTTCTACTACTACTACTATTACTACATTTTATTTATTAGGTGCCTTTTTGACACTCAAGTTCGCTTTACAACAGCATAAACAAATGAAATACTATAAAACATGCAGTTAAAAGCATAGCGTTCAAGTGAAACAGTATTTCATTGACTCATTGTATTTAGAACTGTCTTATAACAGTATTTCATTGACTCATTGTATTTAGAACTCTGTCTTATAAATATTTGGCATTTAATATTAACAGTTTTAAAGTATCTGGAATGTATATTTTGCATAATATTTCTTTATTACCTGTTGTATTCCTAAATTTCATAACGAGCTAAATGCTAACCAGTGTTAGCGCCGTGACTACCACCACCACCATGTGAATGAAATAAAACACAACTCTACGTACATTTTTGATGAGGCAACAACATTCTTTTTTTTCAATTTTGATTTTAAGACCCGCTGTTATTCGTCTTAGAAACAAATGTCTCCATGGAGATGCCTTTTCTTTGCCTGTTTTATTCGTTGAAAAATGTCCTTTAACAGCTTTAACATGTAGGAGAATAAAACTGATGATCATGGATAAGTTTTTTTGACTCTAAAACGCCACAAATACGGGTTCAAAAAGTAAATTCTCTCTAAAAACAGGATTTGAAATGTGTTTAAAATGCAAAAATAGAAAATTGCACTGACAGAAAGCATTTTACAGCTTATAATAATACTAAACAATTACATATTAGCGATCTAAATTACTACTACTACTACTACTACACTCATGTATGCCTTACAACAACATTAAATACTGTAAAACATGCAGTTAAAAGTGAAACAGTATTTAATTGACTGATTGTATTTAGTTTTGTATTTAGAACTGTGTCTTCTAAATATTTGGTATTTAGTATTTACAGTTTTAAAGTATCTGGAATGTATGTTCTGCGTACTATTTCTGTATTACCTGTTGTATTCCTAAATTTCATAACGAGCTAAGTGCTAACCAGTGTTAGCGCCGTGACTAATTACTCGTTCTTTGTCCTATTTTGCATCATTTTGGGCGTCACTTGACCCATTTTACTGGTGTTGCAACGTTCAGGCAACTTTCGGGAAAAAAAAAGAAAGAAAAAAGCACTTTCATAATCCCTGAATCATACTTGACAAATACGGCTGCTATTGTATGCAAAGGGGGCTTTAGCGTTAGCCCGTGTTACCGTTAGCTCGCTATATAAAACGTTGACGGACAGAAGGGAAGTGGGAGTCGGTGCCAGTTGAAATAATGCTTTTAATCAGCCAATGGCCTCTTTACATTTTACACAAATGGATGGATCAAACCGAATGCACGGGTTTTATAGGGCCTTTCTGGGTGATTCCTTTTATGGGCCTTCATAAGCATTGTATCCATCCGACGTCCACTTCATCCGCGAAGTTGTGGGGCCGTAAAACGCTCCCATCCCGTTAGTAGTAAAAAAAAAAAAAGCACTGGTCAAGATCAGCACCCGGATAAGCAATCGAGTTACGGTGAAATACGACGGCGGGGAAAAATATTCATAAGTACGACCGCAAAAAAACAACAAAGCAAAGAGGCGTCCGTTTAATCCCGTGAAGGAAATGCGACGCCCGCTCGTTTCCGTGGCGACGTTATTGCTTTACCTTCACGTACAGTATTTTATTACGCGCTTCGGAATATTTGCATTTTTACAAAAAGCTGCGAGATCAGACCGATAACTTTGCCCTTTGTCGCGCTACGTTGGGCTTTCGGTGTTGAAAAGTCGCCGTCCTGCCGTTTCCATGGAGATGACTTTGCTTTACCTGAATATTCCGCATTATTGCATTACGTGTTTCCGTCTGCAATGCTTTTTTTTACTCAAAAATACTGTTAGTGGGGTCGTCTAGTAGCGCTACCTGCTTGGTTTACTGATACCGACAAGAATAACGCAACGCTACGAAATATTTTAGACGACGTATTGGCGTTTCCGGGGCGACAAGAAGCGAACAAACTCCCAACCGAGCTCCCACCTGTCGGTAGTACGATTTCGCGGTATCGTTTTTACTTGAGCGTTGTCAAATTTGCATATTTTCTTTGTCAACCTTATCTGACTAAGCTCTTTGTTCACTTCAAATTGGATTAGCTCCCCGATCGACTGCTACTTCTCGATTTGACATGTGTTCTCTTAATGCTAGAGAAAACCAGGAGGCTGCAGCTGTCAATATTGGAACAAGCAGCGAGAGACATTTTGTTCTCCAATATTCTTCTTTTCTGCTTCTCAGTCCATTTGAGATTTAATCAATGTAAAACACAACTGTGCACCAGAGCCATCGGGGTGAATAAAGAGTTGGCACATCCCTCAGGAGCTAGCTTACTTACTATAGCCGAAGAGACGCGCGAATCTGAATCCGTAATCGTGTATTTCTTCTCTAAAAATAGCGACTGGAGTGACACGAAACGCCACCGAACGCATGTTTTTTCTGTGAATTATGCAACTTTTTCTGGTGGTGCATTTGAAACCTGCTTGGGTCCATGGATATTTCGTTATTACCTGTCTGGAATGTTCCACGTTATGGCATTAAACGTACCTATCTATGTTGATTTAGCTTTTATATATGAAAAACTGCATAAAAAACTTGCATTCTTATTCGAGCAGGGTCGCCTCTGCGCAGATCTGACCTGTAACTTGGCTTTCTCTTGTCAATCTGAAGTTAAGAAGTTGTAGAATTGACATCGCCATGGAGACGAACAAGCTGAAAAGTGACGTAGTGAAACTTTCAGAATATTCTACACTCAACTGCAGGATTAAGACTCGTGTTGCGAAAATCGTTGGTTTTCAATTTATTAAAAAAACACCACAGGACGTCACAAAAGAGACGTCTTCTTAAAAAACTAAAATAAATAAATAGAAATAATCCCTGGACTTTGATAACCGACCGAACAGCAGTAAAACAAAAGCAGCTTCCCTTACCCCAGTGCTCCCATTAATTTCCATTGTCTGTTTTTTATTCAAAAATCATAACTGAAAAAATGTCACAAAATAAACAGATTTCTTCTTAAAATGCAAGAAGTACAAATACATAAATCGATAAATCATTCAAATAAATATCGGTAAAATAACTGGGCTTACTAAGTGCCTATTTTAATTTTAGTATTGCTTTATTTTCTCACTTTGCCTGAATATTCCTCAGCGTTTCTATCTCCATGGAGACAAGAACGCCAACAGGGCAAGTTATGGGTCAGATCGGTGAAGAGGCAAGCCCGCTTTTTTTGTTTTTGAGCAATAAAAATGCAAGTTTAACGCCATAGTGTGGGACATACCTGGCAACCCTAACCCAACCATAATAGTAACATGCAGAAAACCAGACACGTTGTATGGTGCATCTTTAAAATACCCCTAAA
>KN494728.1:5422-15862 GCA_000787155.1 Scartelaos histophorus | reverse complement strand
TTTTAATTAACTACTAAATGCAATACACATTTTTGAGTGACACTTAGTTATATTTTGAAATTTACAGAAAAAAATTTAGACTATAAATGTAAAAAAAGTGAGGCAACCGTTTACATCCAATTTTTTAATTACTGCTTAATTGTTCGGGTTTGCAGTGTGTTTAAGCTCGAAATCAAGAGTTATATTAATATAAACGGATCACACTTTGTAGGGTTATCTTGATTTAGCTAAACAACACAGAGATATTTTATTTTTACACTTTATTTTAGTTAATTTAAAATAAAATTATGTGCAAAACTGGTTCAAACTGGTTTTGAAGTGGTGGGTGGAAAGTGTCAAATTAACACTAAGAGAGTTGAATGAACATGAACTTAACAATATCAAATCGACCTCAACTCAAACTTCCATTTAACTTTCATATAGCTAAAATAACACTTTTTGTGTTAAAAACAACTCTGAAATATTTTACCCCAAAATGTTAACCCTCCAATTTTTGCTGTGCATGAAAGTTATTACATTTTTGTTCGAAATTAAGTTGTTCATGTATTGTAATTGTCGCTGCTACACCACTGAGCATTAACACAAGGATCTAGGGATAAACTGAAGTCGCGACGTTAGCTAGCGCAGTTGTTAGTGCATTCAAACAGTGATAAAACAAGTTATGACGCTAAATTAACATCAGTGAGCGGGATACGCCTCAATAACTGTATTTGTTAAATGATGAGACGTCCCTCTTAACCCCGAAATCAAGAGTTATATTAACGTTTTGAGACTAAACGGATCACACTGTGTAGAGTTATTCTGATTTAGCGAAACAACACAGAGAGATGTTTTATTTTTCACTTTATTTTAGTTCATTTAAGAGACAAAACTGATTCAAACTGGTCTACTTTATCTTTTTTGTGACTTATTTGAGAATTTATTATTGCTATTTATATTTCTACTACTTGTGACGTGTGAGCTGCTGTCCCCAAAAAACTTCCTTTATGGATCAATAAAGTTTGTCTAAGTCTAAGGTGCCAAATTAACACTAAGGGAAGTTGAATTAGCCAACTCGAACCCCCATTTAACTTTCAGATAGTTAAAATAACACGTTTTGGGTTAAAAACAACTCTGAAAATCTGAAATCGAAGACGTGGACACCTGCAGCTTATATTCAGGTGTGCTCAATAGTGTGGAAATTACGGTAATATTTGTTGTATACTTTTGCCAGTATTTTGAAGGGTTTGGTTAAGTATTTTACGTTGATTTGGACCACACCAGGACAGACTAAAAGGGGACTGTTGATTTTTGAGACAATTTAATGATTTTAGATGCGCCTTATAGTCAGAAAAATACGGTAACATTACTCCAACCATACTTCAGTGGTGATGGTGATGGTGAAGTGTTGGAGGAGGTTGCGGTTGGATCCCAGGTGAGGATTAGGGCTCGGGGGTTGAAAGCGTCTCCTCGTGGGTGTTCCTGGAGGAGCAGAGTGTTTGTTTGTCGGAGCTCGGAGGCTGTGATGGGCCTGATCCCGGCGGCACACATTAGTGGGGCAGATTAAGAGCTCAGGAGTGCCAGAGCTAAAACAGTTGGGTTCAAATGGAGAAATCCTTGAGTAACCTGATCTTTGACATGAGCAGTGCATTAAAAGTAAACGACACCGGAAATTCCACAATAGCATCAATGTCAACTATAAAGACGGGATCGTGCAAACAGAAATAAAATAAGCTTTTTTTTTTTTTTTTTTTAAATAATTAGACTTTGAACAAAGGCACACAGCAAAAACTGAAGGGGTAAAATTTCAGGGTAAAATATTTCACCGCAAAAAGTGGATTTTAACTATTTGAAAGTTAAATGGGCGCCTGAGTTAGTTTTTTTTTTGACAGAGTTGATATGGTTGAAGTTGAAGTAAACATCATCCACTAGTGTTAAATCAACTTCCCGTAGTGTTAATTTGGCACCTCCCACCCACCACTTCAAACTCCCGCAACAGTTTGAACCAGTTTTGTACATAATTTCATCTTAAATTAACTAAAATAAAGTGTAAAAATAAAACATCTCTGTGTGTTGTTTAGCTAAATCAAGATAACCCGACAAAGTGTTACCGATTTACTCTTAAAACGTTAAAATAACTCTTGATTTTGGGGTTATACAAGAACTTTGGTCCAGTGTTACTTAATTAACATTTCCAAAAGTGTTAAATTAACTCTAGAACAGATTGGACTCATATAAACCCTGAGAAAATGTTAAAATTGATTCTGTGACACCTACAACGTCATGTTATGAATCGTTCTTGTTGCCTGATCCAGAATTTTTCACACATTTCTCCAATTTTTTATTACCTGTTTTGAGATGGGCATGATTGACAAGTAGATCAGCCAATCAGGGACATGCATGGCCCGTTCGCATCAAAGCAAATATGGCTGCTTATTATTACCTTTTATATGTGTTTTCTTCGTTCTTCATGTCCAAATAATTTCTCTACAGTTTGTTTAAGTCTGAGTGAAATTTCATCTGATTCAAAATGAGGAGTGACCAATGAGCTCCTTCGTTTCAGTGAAATAAAAACATCGGGCTGGACGTCGTTTTCGGTTCTGGCTTCAGGCATAAAAAAACACAGTGAGATCATTTTGAGCTTTGGATCAAGGTCAAAATCTTTACATCGCCGACAGATGTGCAAAAGCGTCTCTAGAGAAACACCAGCAGAAACATTTCACTATGGACGGTCACAGAAATCAGACCACGATCAAATGTTTAATGCCATTTGATCCTTTGACTCATTTCGATCCAAGAGCTGCTTTCACACTTTATATGCACTGGCTAAACTGTGCAGTACACAGCAAAAACTGGAGGGTTAAAATGTCCGCGTAAGAGTCGTTTTTAACTCCAAAAGTGTTATTTTAACTATTGAAAGTTAAATGGGGGTTTGAGTTGCGGTTATTTGCCAGATTTGATGTGTTAATTCAACTTCCACTAGTGTTAATTTGGCCCCTTCCACCCACCACTTCAAAGTCCTGCAAAAGAAGCCCAGTTTGAACCAGTTTTGTGCATAATTTCATCTTAAATTAAGTAAAAATAAAACATCTCTGTGTGTTAAAAGAGGATAACTCTACACAGTGTTATCTGTTTATTCTCAAAATGTTAATATAACTCTTGATTTCGGGGTTAAACAGGATCTTTGGTCCAGTGTTACTTCATTAACATTTACAAAAATGTTAAATTAACTCTAGAACAGGTTTTTGACTTAAAAAAACCCTGAGAAAATGTCCAAATTGATTCCGTGAGAGTCAATTTTAACTCTCCACTTTTTGCTGTTTACTTAGTAACTTTTTAAAAATAAATTGTACTTTTCTTGAAGCATACTTTTACTCCTGCTTGAGTAATATTTTTATTGAGTGAAAGTTGGTTGTTTTTCCTACTGTAAGAGAGAAAAACTTTACACAGCAAAAACTGAAGGGTGAACATTTCAAGGTAAAATGTTGATTTTAACACAAAAAGGTGTTACTTTAACTATTTGACAGTTAAATGGGGGTTTGAGTTGGGGTTATCTGCCAGAGTTGATATGGTTGGAGTTAATTCAGCTTTCACTAGTGTTAATTTGGCACCTTCCACCACTTCAAACTCCTCCCAGAGAAGACCAGTTAGAACCAGTTTTGGACATAATTTCATCTTAAATTAACTAAAATAAAGTGTAAAAATAAAACACCTCTCTAAATCAGGATAACCCTTCACAGTGTTATCCATTTACCCTCAAAACATTAAAGTAACTCTTGATTTCGGGGTAAAACAGGAACTTAAAAGTTTTAAAACTGCATAATTATGTGCATTATTTGATATTTTATCCTTCATATTACATTAACTTAAAATAGTTTATTGATGTAACATTGCAACAGCTTCTCTTATACTTTTTCACTTTTACTTTTGTGATTTCTTGGACCAAATGCTACTTCTACTTCAGTAATATTATTTTGAAGTCGAAATTAAGTTGCTTCTTTTCCCGCTGTGCTTGGAAAAAACAAACTTTAAACATGAAAAAAGTTTGCCAATGCTAATGTTTGTGCTAATGTTGTAGTTTCCCACCAGCGTCGGGGTATGGAAAATAGCAGTACGTAACATGGAGATGCACGGGCCTTTGTTCGTCGCGCCGGTCTCTGCGGGACAGGAGCAGACAACCCCACGTCTCGGATCATTACCACAACACAGAGGCTCCGGGGGCAGGAGGATCAGCGCTACAGCCCATAATGACACAGCTCAAACATGGAACATTACTCACGGGACTACAAAGGTGGATCTGCAGCTTAGCGTCTGTGTGACAAGCGCTGGAGCTAGCTCAATCATAACTAATGACTCGAGTTTAGCTAACTTCCAAACTTTGATGCGACTGGCTGCGCAGGAGTGTGAGAGCCACTGGGGGCAGCAGAGTCCAAGAAATACTCTGCAGCTCAAGGAAAGACGGAACAGAATGGAAACTTATATAACTGGGGATGTAGTGCGTAACTGAAGGCTCGTCAGACCATAACGAACTTACTTTGATTTACAACAGATGAGCTAAATTGTGCTGCTGAACAAAAATCAGTCACAAATAAATCGATACATTTAAATGTGATTAAAAATAATTTAATTCGGAACAAAAATGTATTCTGCTTTAAAAAGACCATGTGAACACTTAATTCCTAATGATTATTTGGAATTAAATTGATTCAGAATTAAACTTTATTTAAGTGGGTGGTTTATTCCGATTTTAAAGCCAATTTGTATTTATTTATTCTGTGATCATGTAAATGTTTATTCTGTTTAAAAAAAAATTCGCAATTGGTGTCGCTCTGCAAAAACGCGCCCGGAGAAAACTTTGGTCTCAAACCGAAACTGTTTTTCTAATAAGTCGCTATAAGAACTATACATAATGAAAAGAAGGCAGAAAACAGCAAATGCGGAAAGAAAAAGCGAAACGCCGGTAGCAGCTTCTGTCGACGTAAATACGTTTGTGTCGCTGTCCAATCAGAACCCTTCCCCACCCCCAGACGTTAAAAAAAGCCGATTTAACGTGTTTTCCATGTACACCTTAATTCAGAATTATTATTTCCATGTAAACTCGAAGAAGAAGAATTTAAACCTGATCTATTTAATTCGGAATAATTTAATTCGTAATTGTCGTGGCATTTTGCTGAATATCAAACACCTAAATGCTCGTATTGATCACAAACGCGCTGTTAAAAGTCATTCGGTATTTTCAGATTCTTTCAGACAACGTTTCGATTGTGTTTGCAGATGTGTGCGTTGTCACCGCTAAAGATTCCACCCTAGACATACACGCACAACCCCTCAGCGAACTTTTAAATACACGGGCGTCCAAACTATGCTCATAAAGGCCGGCATCAATAAAATAACGCCATTAAAAACGTGCGTACCGAAGGCTTCAACACCATTGGAGATCTGTTGACTGACTTTGACTCGCTTGCGTATCACACTGTTGTATGGTCTTGCTTATAGGCACAGGTACAGCAGGCACCAAATAGAGCTGTAATCAAACCTATCTGTATTAAAAAGCGCGAAAAAAATGACATACGTTTTTATCCAGCTTTAGGGGTACCGCGTTTTGAGCAAGTAAATGTCGTAATAAAGTCGTTTTATTTTACAGCGACCTGAAAGTAAGTTCTGGAAGCAGTGGTCCAATTGGCTGAGCTTGGGTGGTTCAATCCAGCTTCACGTTATTGGATATGGATATTAACAATGCGACGAAAGCTTTGCGACTTTGGAGAACGGTTCTTGCGTCCATTAGAACGGGTCATAATCGGGGAACGTCCTACAACAAACCAATACGGCTTAGAATCATTTCAATGTTAGCTGCAGATCTGCGTTTTGAAGTTAGCGTCTTTACTCTCCTGTATAAAGTTTATCAATGACGAGCCTTGGCTAGCGTAGCACCTCCACTTCGCTCGAACAGCCTGCAGCACGAGCGCTTCCCCCGTCTCTGCTCTTTCACTTCATTTGGACATTTTGTTTGTTTTTGTCTCCAATCCTCCCAAATCCCCCTTCCCTCCGCTAAGAGTAAAACAACTTATTAACTTAAGAACAATTATTTCCCATGAGCCTTCGTCGCGGCTGCTTTTATTTTTGCCAACTTTCTTCGCTCACATCCACAATATTTCTTAGAGCTTTAATTAACAGAATGTGGATTTAGTGTCCTCCAGTTTTTTAGCTCGGAGGACAAATTTGACTTTTCCAGATACGGATTAAAAGCACAAAGTTTCAAAATGGACGCCTGTCTGGGTAAACTTCGCAGTGACATAAAGAGGTGTGTCGTAGGTGTGGAGGGATGACTGCTGTTGACATAGAGGGAGTGATGTGATTAGGACGCCTATTTTTGGTCTGAAATGTGGTTCGAGACAGACTGGGCAAGCACTGATTCACTTAAGTTGGCGAAGGAGCATGCCAAGACATATTTTCCTTTAGAAATGGGATTTGGGCCGAATGTGAAAACTGGCGAAGCTATCACTCAGCTATGACAGTTTTATTTGTGTACTTTACAGAAAATAAAAATCTTTTATTTCTTTATTTTATTTGTTTGACACTCGTCTGAGGCTTCTGTTAATTAGTCGTTTTGAATTTGCCCGTAGTAAAACGAGATTTAATGTACTAAATATCTAAGATTCCACTTTCTTTTGCATCTACCTCATTAAGTTTATTGCTAAAGGTTACAAGAACGCTTTGGGACAGAGAGTTCTGGTGTTGCTTTGTATTACAAGTACACAACACTCAAAGCAAAGTGCAAAAAAGTCGTTTTTGCACCAGCACACAACAGCCAGTTTGAGTTTTGGGTCTCAGTCTGTGCTCTCTGGACCCGGCTGCATCTGTAGGTCTCATTGGCTCCGACCAGAAGGATTTTTACTTCCAAAAAACACAAATTGATCCAATCATCTTATTGGCACGGGTGTTTATTTTTACATTTTAACGAAAAGCTTGAAAAAGAACCTCAGAAATTGTACTAACACACAGTGGATTACATTTTAGTATGTTACATGTTACAGAAGCTGTTATATAGTGTATGCATGTCATTACAGCAAGTTTTACATTGTGTTACATACAAGCCGTAACACAGCTTATTACATGTAACTGCAGGTAGCTACATAGTGTGTTACAAGTTTTACATTGTGTTACATGTTTCATAAGCTGTTACGCTGTGTTTTAGAGGTTATTACAGGAAGTTCTTTACTGTGTTGCATGTTACACAGATGTATGCAGTGTTTTGCAGGGTTTTACCAAATATTTTACACTGTGTTACGTGTTACACAACCTGTTACATTATGTTTTACAGCTTATTACAGGCAGATTCACATTGCGTTACACAAGCTGTTACATTGTGTTTTACAGTTTATTACAGGTAGTTTTATGGCGTGTTATAGTTTTATGGCGTGTTATAGTTTTATGGCGTGTTATAGTTTTATGGCGTGTTATAGTTTTATGGCGTGTTATAGTTTTATGGCGTGTTATAGTTTTACGGAGTGAACTGTTGTACAGGATACTTCAAACCTCTGCTCTGCTAGATTAGGGGTGTACGAAAAAATGTATTTGGTGATATATAGTGACACTTCATTGCACAATTCTTGAATCGATTCAAAATGGATCAGAATTAATTTTTTAAAAATAATATTTTTCACAAAAAATCATTAGTTACATTCACTGTTCTCATGATTTAAAAAAATACTAAATTATAATTCATACAATTTTGTTCTTTTGAAGGTGCAGTTGACTGTATTTTTAGAAGTAATTATTGATAAATTGCAATATATCATCTATTGTTTTAGTATCGTGACATATTGTGATATATGACAGTTCCTGCACAGTTCCTTTTTTTTTCTTTTCTTTCAAATCCTCTCTGTATACTTTTATTCTCTTAAATGTTGGGTGCAAACAATAATAAATAAAATAAATAAATAAATAAATATCGAATCGTGACATGAGGATCATGATATATATCGTATCGTCAGACTCAATACACACCTCTACTTTAGATGAACTCTTCCACTCAGGTCCTTTATTCCATAATCAATAAGGGACTCCTCTGTTTTGTTGAACTTATAGGAACTTTTAATGCAAGACCTCACGATTGTTTATATCTACACTCGTTTGCTGCACTTGAAATGAAATGGAAAAAAATGCATTTGGCTGTTTTCCTTCCCAAAAACGAGCAACATTTCAAGGACAGTATTACCGGATACACTGGTGTCACTACTGCATTATAATAATCTGATGATAATTACATCTGATTTTAATGTTAGTTAAACTGACCTACGCTGTTCTTATTGTTTTGTTTGTATTGTCTAAACAGGGCGCTCACGAAAAAGTCAGTCTGGTACTTTTATTGGGCTTTCCCTGCATGAATAAAGATGCATGAAATACACTTTTGCACAGTGCGTTATAAATAATGACAGGTTGTTACACAGTGCGTTACAGGTGTCATGTAAAATAAACTGTGGCACATATTTATTCCATGATTCCACAAGCGATTAACCCACAATAGAACCGAACGTTAAGTATGTCACAGTGAAAAGTATTTGGAATCATTTAAGGTGGATTAGTAATGTTAAGAAATTTGGTTTGTTTCTCTTTGTGTCTGGGTGGGCTTCCTCCAGGCGCTCCGGTTTCCCAACTTAAAAACTGGAAACACGCACAGCAGGTCAAATCATCCAGACCAAGACTATCTCAACATGTGGAGATCCCTGAGCTCCCGACAGGTGTCCCAGAGGAGCCGAAGAACGGGTCAAATGAGACTGAATTTTCTTAACCTTAAAAAGATCAACACGCGAAACTCAAACTTACTACGATCATTACAGAATAGTCGGCTCTTTATGTAAAAAGCTGTTATTGTATCGCCTCAAATATTCCCACAATGCCTGGGAAATATTTTAACCACAGCTTTGAAAAATGGTCAATTACTTTGTTTTGTCAGCGTGGCCATGGAGATGTGTACACTGCAGACTGACAGTAGGCTGCGACTATAAAGCCTCGCACTTAGCCTCGCCAGTCCAAATACGTGTTTACCTTAGCTGCTCAGATTAGTTTAATTACACCCCGAGAGCACTTTGAAGGCTAACATTGTATTAGCTCCACAAGACCAGACATGCTAGTTACTGCAGCCGAGCGAGGGGAAAACCCAGATAGTGTTTGGGTTTGAGCAGGTTCGTCTCAAACACATTCAAAGGGAATATTGTGCACTGATGTTGCTTTAATGCTTTTTGATTGACGTACTTTGGAAATTCATATCTTATTAGCAGCGTGTCTATTTTCTACGTGGCGCTGACATATAGTTTCTGTGTAATGAAGTGGATTTGAACACTCAGAGACGTAGCGTTTGTCCACTGCTCTGAAGGTCGGATCCACTGACTCACAGGTTGGTGGTGCGATTCAAGGTCCCACAGATGAACGCTGTTGTTGTGTCCGTGGGCAAGACATTTAACCCACCTGCATATACTGGTGTATGTGTGACAGTGAATGGGTCCGTGGTTCCTTGTGCCTTGAAGGTGCGATATAAAAATGTGAACACTGGAGGTATTTGGAGTGTGAGTGGGAGCACAGAGCTAAATTTAAGAATAAATTTGTGAATCGTGGTGCAATTTTGCCAAAATGGCAGATTTTAAGAGGAATGAAATCATGATTTGATTTTTACAAATCTTAGCCCTAATCCGGTAATAATTCGGTCAGTGCAGCACAATCTGCTTGGCTTCATGATATCAGATGTTATTGCTTTGGCTAAAATGTTCCACGGTATGGCATTAAATTCATCTACCTTGGATTTATTAAATGCACAATAGATAAAATATGGCTGTTTTATCGTTTACCTGTAACTTGGCCGCCTGCTTACCTAAATGGAGAAATGGAATGCAATAGTACAGAATATTTTTGTCAACGCAAAAATAATATCTATTTATACTTTATTTATACTTTGCAGTGACATCACATTGGGGGGGTGTTCCACATGTATGTCTATGGTGGAATGTTCAGCAGTTACCGTGGTGACACAGTGCAAACACTTTCAAGAGGCTGTGATCCACAAGAGCGTTCATGTTTAGGTGTTTGATTTTCAGGTGAGACTGACTGGTGGATAATGCCACTGACTGTAATGTTACTGAGGGACTTGTTTAGCAGCACAACTCAGCTCACCTGTTGTAGCTCCAGCTAAATCTGCAAACTTCAAGTCTGAAGTCTAATTTGAGTAACAGAGCTTCAGACAGAGCTTTGCCTACAGTTGTCCTAACACCTTCTGATGACATCAGCTGCAAAGTATCAATAGAGACGAGCGGGTGGCGCATCCTCAACTAGAAGTTACATCGTGCACCTTTAATTGGCCAGAATTTTATTTTATCAGCCTATTATGTCAAGCCCAGTGGCACAACATCAGCTGCCTGAGATATACAAATTTCTTTCATCCTGTATAAAATATGATCAGTTTCCCTT
>KN494726.1:30812-41113 GCA_000787155.1 Scartelaos histophorus | reverse complement strand
AATAATAATAATGTAAAAATGTAAAAAGGCATAATATAGTTCTTGGGTCCAGTCAGTTTATTTATGTATGTATGTATGTATGTATGTACGTATGTATGTATGTATGTATGTATGTATGTATTTATGTATTTATTTATTTATTTATTTATTTATTGTCATTGTGGCAGTAGTAATAGCAGTAGTAACATTTGTGGGAATACTTAATCCTTTACATACTTTAGCCTTGTTATGAAGCGCATGTGCATGAAAGAAATTTGAAATTGAGATAACAAAATTAAATCTCTGCACATGAAAATGCGTGTGACTGCCGTGTTAAACTCAGATTAGAATGATTAGGAGCTTTGTTCGCTGTCACAGTTCTGTCCTGAAGCGTTTGAGAGCGTCCATTTTCCTGTCACTTCTCACTGCTGAGGATTAGGGTGTTTTTACAGAGAGGAGACAGAGACAACAAAATATGCAGCAGAGAAATAACACTGCTCCAAATATCATCAAGACAATTATACAAGTATGCAGATGTCTCCACTATCCCGTTGTTAAAGGATCAATGTCTTTTCTCCACTACTTTGCTATTGCTCGGTCTAAAATGTTTCACAGTTTGCCATTAAATTGATTTATATCCATGGAGACAAGCAGATGACACCACCAGGCCGAGTTTCAGGTCAGATATGTGGTGACGTGATCCCAACTCAGTGTAAGAATGCACGTTTATTAAGATATCAATAAAAACAAAAAAGGTACGTGTCATAATAAAGTTACAGACCAGCTGACAGTAAGAATGCATGTTCTAAATGTAGTAAAATAAATGTAAATTAGATGGATTGAGCAGTAGGTGTATCTTTAAAGGACTTGCAGAGGTTTTTTGTTTTTTTTTTATCATATTTATTTAATTTTATCATATTTAAATGACTGATTGAATTGTGACCTATCTCAATGTCCATACCAAGGTTTTATTTTGGAAACACAGGAATCTACATCTGTGCCCTACATACCACCTGATAGTGTTAGATTTAACTTAAATATAGCTTGTTTAAACTTAGACAGAGCTATAAGACTTCACACTCCATACAAAAGCATGTGAAACTGTAGATGGACATTAAAACACAGTCCTGATTAAGTCCTGGTTTAGTTCTGGTTCAAGCCTGGTTTAGCTCTGGTTCAGTCCTAGATTAGTCCTGGTTTAATCCTGGTTTAGTCCTGGTTTGACCCTCGCTCACATAAAATCAATGACCAATATGTGGCGATGATGATTCTAGCTGTAGTCATGGCTTGGCCTAGACCTGGTTTAGTTCTTCTTCAGTCCTTGTTCTGGTTTATTGCTTACAAGCTTGTTTCTTACACACTTATTTAAAATGGCCAATGAATGTTGAATGGTTTGTATTGCTAAACTGTGTCAATTTCAGGGCCATAGTTGCGGGTTTAGTCCACTTAAGACTTGTCCTAAGACCTAGTTTAGTGCTATTTTAGGCCTATACATGGGCTTGGTTTAGTGGTTCTTAGATTATTTGGGAGTTTTGTTTGTGACTAGTCCTTTTTCAGAACTTTAACGTTTAAAAATACCATACCATATTGTTTTTCAGATAGTTTTCAAGTGATTTGTGACAGGTGGTATGCAGAAGAAGTTTTGAGTGTGATTCATTGAGTCAGTCCAATTTATAAATGTCAAACTTGTGTTTTTATTAAGAATGCAATTCATTTTGGCTGGGTTAGTTCTGGTTAATTCTGAGTTGAGTCCAGTTGTAGCATTTAGGCCATATACACCATATTGCAATTTTGCGTTAGATATAAAGAAGGTTTGCGCTTTCACTTCCTCACCCCTTCTCTCTCCCTCCCACTCTCTTCTCTCTCTCTTCTCTTTAAAGCTTTACTGTCCATTTGACCTTTAGCTCTTTACGCACAAGGCAGAGGAATGCAAACTATGGTCGCCACCCGGTGTTAGCACAGACTCACAGCTGTATGAAAACCTCTTTATTCTTTTAACTCGGGCCAAACCTGCGCCTCCACACTCTCCCATAAAAAACTCTCAAATAGTTTCACTGTAAATGTCAAGGTGGACAGAGCAGCATCACTGTTCAGGTTAAGATCATATGAAAACTGTCTCCTCTTCTCATTTAGCAGATTACCTTTGAACTTGCATGATGCTAGGATAGACCATCATTACTTTTAAAGCCATAGTATGTAACCTTTTGGCCCTGAAAATAATAATCGGGCTTGTTTGCTTGTTTTGATGAAGTGTTGTTCCTTTGGCTATAATCTTACAAATGTATCTCTCTCCATGAATGTTCTGAATTTTATTTAATTTTTTTTTTTGTTTCTATGGTATCGGTAGGTGATGTGCCACGTCCATAAAGTTACATACTGTATCTTTAATGTTCTACTAAAAATCAGCCCTAGTTTTCTTGAATTTGAAAAAATACCCTCTTTTCTTTTTTTTTTGTTTTTTTTGTTCTTCCTTTTCAGACTCACTGCTGTATTGTGCTTTTATTCTCAGTGTTTCCATAAACTGCCATTTAACCGATAATGATATGATAAATGTTAACCCAGCAGACCAAGTCATAATTAGAAAAACATGAAAACCTGTCATATGCACTTTTAATTTTGGTGTTTAATTAGAAACTTAGTATATTAAGTGTCGATACAAAGCATTGTGCAAAGTTTTTATCCTTACTTAGATGTTGTGCACTTTATGGGGAGCAAACCTGTCAGACAAGCACAAATTGCAGCTGTCTCCAGTGTTCAGTGGGTTGTGAAATCTGTGACTTTTAGACATTTGAGCATTAAATCTTTAAAAATACCAACACTGCAGCTGTTAATCATCTGTTGACAACCTTGTTAAAACCTGTGATAGGTTTGTGTAAGATTGCCTCATGTGTTGCTTTTAAGAGTCTATCACTATTACTGTTCTACTATTCTATTACTACTCTATATGCAACTATGAATATCTTTCTGCCATAATACATCCATAAAGGCAACGGGTGAGGAGATTCTCTCAGTGGGCGTGTTGTGTAGTATCAAAATACTGCTATGATAAATTGTAAAGTTATATCTTGTTAGCCCTTGGTTCTGTGCAAGTTCTGTTTTTGTGTCATGTGTAGTTGACCCTTGTTTTTTTAGGTTTGCATAAAAAAGCTGTTGATTATTGAAAAAATTAAAGAGCTTTTTAAAAAAAAAAAGTCAAATAGAGCTAAGTTTGGGTTAATTAACAACATTGAGCTACATGATTTACTGTTATGCTGTAATGAAATTAGCAGATAGACATTAGACAGATTTTTTTAACGAAGAAAATAGCGGGAAAAAAACAGAATTATTTAAATTGGGTTAATATGAACACCAAAATAAGGATATTTACTGCATCCTATTTGGAATGCAGCAGTTCATATATATATATACATCTATATACATCCATGGTTTGTCCTCACAGTAAAGCTATGCTAATGCAATGCAATCTCAGTCAAAATGTGATTAGTTGCAGAAGTATGAACCAAATTGTCCACGATTGACTAATAAAATGTGACATAAGCCGGTGTTTCACAATATTTCAAAATTCAAAACCTTAAAATTGTTGACTATACTAAAAATAAATGAATCATAGCACGCATAAAACCTTTAACATAAACTTTCCGAAGTCTGCCCTGAAAAACGGTTATTATTTTTGGGCCTCTGCAGCACCTGTCCCAGCACATGTGTTATAACTACAGCACGGAGTCTAGTCTATAATAAAGAATAGAGCTGTGTGTGCGCCCAGCTGTCAGAGGCTTTGTCCCAGAAATACAACAACTGCTCTGCTCCACAACTGTTTCCTTATAACTTATTCAAAATGGATGTTGCTGGGTTTAAATGACGTCCCTCCTATGTATTTCATATGGATCCTTTAAAATGCTTGTTCATCAGAAAGTTAAAAAAAATCATCTATTAACTGACACCAGATTTAAATGCTAAAATAGACAATTTTTTAAGTGGGATTAAATAGCTGACCTCTGCCCACAACCACATTTCAAATAGAGCTGCTAAACTGGGCAGTGTGGCTTTACTTTTTCTATTGGTAAACCTGGACGAGTAAAGAAAAGAGTGCGGGGGGAAGGAGGTGGGGTCTAGAGATATAAGGAACAGTGTGATTGGTCTAACTGGTATCCACTCTTCAAACTTCTAACCTGCAACCAAGTGTTTGTCTTCAGAAACACCTGGCTGTTAGCAGGAAAGTGCTCTGTGATGTCACATAGTACTTGAAATTGCAGTGTTCAATGGAGGCAGCACAAAAAGAAATCTGTAAATGTACTATTGTTAGTAGTAATTTAGTACGTATCCTCCATATTTTATCATTAGAATCAGTCTTATGTATTGACTTTTGTATCTGGGGCTCTTTCAGGTGACAAAAAACACACTTTATCAAGTTAAACTGTAACCAAGCAACACGACTTTAGATTGTCACTGTGGTTTAAAGTTTAAATGAAAAAGTCAATATTGTAAGAGTGTGTCCCTTTACACTGCTTTAAGTTTGCTGGGTTTTTTTTTGTTGTTTTTTAGTTTTAGGAGAGTTTGTTGTGATAATCCTGCTTTAGGCTTATTGCATCAGTCAGGGGCATAAATTATTCTATAAAACTCTTCAGAATTTGTTCTCGTGACAAGTCTTTCCTCTGCTTGTGTGTCTATTTTGCAGTGTAACTATTTTCCTTAGAGATACCGGCTGTACCTCCTGTTTGTTTGTCTCTGCGTTGTGTTGATGGGTTTTGATGGATGGGGCAGTGGGGCGTGTAGCAGGAGTTTAAATTGGCCCTGACGTGTAGCGCCGTTTGGAGCTGACTCTTGCATGTTAGAGTCATTACAGAGGAATGCAGATGTGAATGCAGTGATTAATATTACCTGTGCAAAGACTCGTAAGAATGTTCATTGCCTTTGGACAAAAAGAGCAGAGGAGTAGGCACAGAGGGTGGGAGGAGAGAGAAATGAAAACAAATATGTAAATTGTCAATGAAGTTTTGTTTTTCTTTTGTGAACATTCAAAGACATTTTAAATTAAATAATTCTTCAGCACATGTTCAATAATGTCTGCAAGCTAGTACTTGTATTTATTTTGCCGTTACTGAATGTGTAAGGTTTGGTCAATATGTTTTTTTATAATTTCCTTTTAACTGTATTTTTATCCTTAGTAAATATAATAATGTCTTGTTTATTGTGACATATTGCTGCTCCTTGGGAAGGTTGTGTAAACCTCATTGAAGTTTGTAGCAGTTAAATGAAATCCCTGCTCTGCTGTTTGTCTGGCCAGTGTCGACGTCTCAGTGCTGTGATCAGCTGCAGAGGGAGAAGGAGGAGGTGAGGCTCGGGCTGGAGGCGGCTCTGGGCAAACTACAGCAGCAGCACAAGGAGGAGCTGGACCAACTGGAGAACAGGTGAGCACAACAAATACACACTGCTAAAATACCTCTGCAAGACTGTAAACAGGTGAGCGCACACATGACTGACACAAAAGACAACTATTCAGAATGTCTTTGTAGATCTCACACTGTGTCAAACTAACCTGGTCAGCAAGATGAATTCTCATGATATTTGTGAGTTCACAAACTCATGAGAATCCATCTGGCTCGACTCCCAAAAAACAGAGCAAACATGGCGACAATGACAGGCCTATTTTGAAGGAAACACAGACTATTTTGTTTATGGCAAATTGTGCAGAAGGTAAGGCCCTGGTGGTCACAAGAGTTGTTCCAGATCAATGAGTAGAACAGAATTCAGAGAGCTACATTATATTAATCTGGAGTTATATGTTCATGTGATACAATAAGATGGCAGCAAACAAAGTTCATTTTTCATCTGAATTAAACCCAGGGACTTTGTAGGTGTGAGGTGCGAGTGCTGACCACGTGCATCTGTTGTGTCAACAGGCTGCGGAGCTTCTATCAGAATGAATGGGACAAAGCTCAGCAGATGTACCAGGAGGAGGCCGACAAGTACAGAGAGCTGATGGAGAAACAGGTGAGACACATTCTGACACGACTACATGTCTATTCTAATGTCTAAACACTGAATGACTCTGTCTCTGTTCATGGTTCAGGTGGAGGACCTGAGGAGTCGACAGGAAGCTGAGATAAAGAAACAAGAAGAGACGCACAACCAAAACATTGAGTCTCTCAACCAGCAGCATGACGCCGTTCTACAAGGTCAGGACTGGGTTATTATCGCAGAATTTGGTTTGTAATTTGGCACATACATCATTAGAGCACTTGCCATTAGGCATGGGACAATTTGGAAATTTATGTCACGATTATTTTGGCCAATTAAATAAAATGAATGATAATATCACAATACAGTACAGTACGTACAGTATAAGGTATATTTCCCTCTGGGACAATAAAGGCAATTCTGAAATAACCCTAAAATTGTTGACAGTTTAAAATTGTTGGATTCAATTAAAAAGTCAATAAATCTGACTGCATGACTAAGGTTTAAGCAGCTATTATGCAATTGTACTTTGTTTTAAATTATTTTGTTCTTTTGTTGATTAATGCGATAATACAAAATGTACCAGAATTACTTTATCACTGTTAGTGCCATTATTTCTTATTATGTCGTGTTTGTGTTCAGAGTTGAAGACTGCACAACAGACAGAAATGGAAAACCTGGAGAAGACTCTGAAGGAGACTGAAGCTTCTCTCTCTGTAAGAATCCCTCCCTCCCTCTGTTCACATCAAAACTAAACCTAAAACTCACTGTCTCTACTCTGGATAAACAAGAGCTGTTTACTCAGCTGCTGCACCACTACACAACTTTCTCCCTCACACATATTTCCCTCATCAAACGGGTCACTTAATGATTCTAGTTCACCATTTTGAAGAGAAGTAAATAAATACTGTTTATATTGAAATTACGTTTGTTTGATTAAAAAATAACATTTTAATGGCGAGCTCATGTTGTGAATATGTAGAACGTGTAAGGCATGAAATCCACACAAAAATGTAATAATAAACAGTGCATTCTTCACATTTGGAACATTTTGTCCTCATCTATTGTTCTAAACTCTTGATTATGTTGAATTCAGTGGATGATTGTGAGCGTCTTATTTTTCAGGAGAAAGTGTTGGAGTTGACAGCACAGAAGGACGTTCTGACTGAGAAACTCAACGCTGAAGAGGAGAGGAGGAAGAGGATTCTCAACGACAAGAGCCTGGTACTGTCAAATATGTGATCAAAGCTTAACAAAACTGACCCCTGCTGGACAAAAAAGCAACTTACACAAGTTGATTGATCCACAAGGAAATTACCCATGACTTAAAAGGAGTAGTATGCAAATTTTTGGGTGGAGGATCCATCACATGCTTGTATCCGTGGAGATAATATTTGCCAGAAATGTTACACAGTACTAACTAAGAATAAAACAGGATTACAGTTATCAGTAAAAGTTATATAGATTATTTCATTTGATCATGTCTAAATCATATCTGGGACACAGATATGAGTCATGTTTGTAAAATGTTGAAATCCCTTTTAAGCATAAACTACAACTGAATCTATTTTAAAATGTTTGGTGTTTGTTTTTTTCAGAAGGACTCCCACACGCTGTACTTGGAGCAGGAGCTGGAGAGTCTCAAAGTGGTTTTGGAAATCAAGAACAACCAACTGCATCAGAAAGACAAGAAACTTATGGACATGGACAAACTGGTACGATAATATTGCATTTGGCCATAATTATTGACTTTCTCATTTATGTATTAAACATCTGCATATTGAATCTTTTGCATCTCAGTATTGTTGGTAGTGGGTTAAGCGGGTGCATTCTGCTATGTGTCCTGCAGGTGGAGTCAAACATTAAACTGGAGGAGTGTCTGAAAAAAGTGCAGCAGGAGAACGAGGATTACAAAGCGAGAATGGACCGGCACGCTGCTCTCTCCAAGTACGATTGGTTTTATGAATTATTATTTATTATTCAAATAGGGGTATTTTACTTTTATGGGGTATTTCTAATTTATACACTTAAAAGTATTTATAAATGCTATATAAATATGTTTGAAAAAGCTTTATTCACCAAAAACAACTCACTCTGATAACTGTAGCCTGTAGGGCCCATGAAAGATCGCTAAATTACTCAAACATGCATGGAGGACATATAAAAAAACAGATTATAACTGGGAAGAAAGCTGCCAGAAGTTGATTTTGCATAATACCTCCTCTTTTACCTCCTTTTTTTAAGAGACATATTCTCAATGATACATTTTGATCTATAAAACAGACTCAGTTGAATTATATCGGGTTTGACCTTGTTCTTGTATAGATAACATGTGCTGAGATAACAAGTTCAAAATATGACAAACTGATGCTAGAGGTCAGAGCGTCTGCAAAAATGTAGCTTACACATTTTCAAACTATGAACTGTGTTTGTAGTAGAATAAATACACAAAACTTGATATAAGTTCAAGCAGTGTATCTTGAACATCAACTTAAAAGCAAATATGTTTTAATGGGAGAGTATGTCAATAACTAGCTTTAAAAGTACTTGGAAAAGGCAAATACTTAATGCCTGAATTCTGAAAAACAGTACAATTTTCATACAAAGGTGTAATTTTCAACACAAAATAACAATACACAATAATATTTGGTCATATACTAGTTCTTGTATGGATCAAAACCAGTTAAAACTATCAGTTCTAGTAAAGATTAGTATTTGTATATTGATTCTTTGGGCAGCTTTAGTAGGGATTAACTTCAAAAACTTATTCTGGTCTTTCTCAGGCACTATTCAAACCCTCCTTTCAAATAAGTGAACAAGACTACTTCTAATTTCTAATTTTTGGAGAATATAGAATTTTTTAACCAACAAAATGCAACATGATGATCAGAATATCTTGTTTTATCAACTACCCCATAGAAATGTAATCCGACTTTAACATTTTTTTACTCTAGAATAGAACCAAACCAAGTCTACATCAGAATTAAATAAAAATAACCGCACCTTAAATAAATGTCACCTTAAATGTGTCTAAGAATCTCCCCTCTGTGTCGCCCCCTGCAGGCAGCTGTCGAGCGAACAGGCCATTCTCCAACAGACGTTACAGAAGGAGTCAAAGGTCAACAAGCGCTTGTCAATGGAGAATGAGGAGCTACTATGGAAACTACACAACGGAGACCTGCTGGCCAGTCCACGCCGCCTCTCGCCCACCTCACCCTTCGGCTCACCACGAAACTCTGCTGCATTCACCACAGCTGCCCCGCTGTCCCCGAGATAGCCCCAAAACAGCCCCCCCTAGAGACACTCGCAGGGAGAGCACCGGCTTTTGCACAGTGGAGGAGGAATCGAATGAGCTGCTCATTTCTGAGGGATAGAACAATAAATGGCAACACTTTATCATAATCTTAAATTATTGGACAGCCTAAAGCATGTTGCAGAATATTGTGTTGTGTTGGAATTACATTACCCATAATCCTTTGCTCAGTTTTTGTCCAACATAAAAAGTTAAAGGAGAAAAAATACCATGACAGCCACATTTAGATTTTTTTTAATTGTTGTCAGATATTTTTAGCCTCCTAAATCTGAATTGCATTTTTCAGTTTGAATCAGTCAGTAGTCCAAAACAGTAGAGTTTGAAGGGTTTAGAGATTAAATAGCCTTTTCACAACTTTGTAAGAAACTTTGATATTCTTTCGTCCCTTCTTTGTAAGCATTGAATCGTTGCTAATCACATTGACAAAAGACTGAACTTGCTCCTTTAAAATCCCACTGAAGAAAGCCATCTCCTGCATTGTGGATTTGAACTGCTTAAACAAGCGTGTACATTTGGAGTCATTCAGTTTTAAAGACTTTTATTTTGAAAGAGACACTGAACTGGCACCAATGCACTTAAACAGGGGACTGGCCATGCGTTTTGAACAGTGTCTATCAAAAAAAAAAAGCCTGATTTTTCTTCTTTTTACGAAGGAAACTTTAAAATTCAGGCTTCACTCAGGGTTTGTACATAGCTTCTTGTAGAAATTGTAATTTTTTTTGTTCAAATAAATTTTGTCATGCTGAGAGAAGACACCATGAACTTTTAAGGAACTCAGAAATGTTTGAGTTAAAAATGGTTACAAGGCGGGTACTACACTGCAAAATAATTGAATATACGTCTATTTAAATGACTTGAATTTAAAATAATTCTAAATATTGAGTGCTATTGATTTTATTTCTTTCAATAAGTGGATCTCCCTTGAACGAGTATAAACCAATGGTCAAAACTACTTAAATGAAAATAATTATTCTGAATTCAAGTCTTTTTTTTACTTATGTAGATTGTCATTTTGCAGTGTTCTGAATGGATTTGCATGGAACATTTTTTT